>LPNX011020290.1:698-21881 GCA_001517045.1 Pseudotsuga menziesii
ACACTAGCAAGAACTTGATTTTGTTGGAAGAACTTTAGGATGCAAGCATTGAAGCTGAAATAGGATAAAAATTTGATGTTGCAGAAGACATTGGTGGTTGTAAATGGTGAGACTGGAGAAGCAGGTTGCAGAAGGAAGAATGTAGCTGGCTGCTGAACTTCTTGCAAGTGTCATTGTAAAATGTGCAAGCATGCAAGCATATTCTTAATACTCAATCTTTAGACATCTTGGTAAGGATAGAAATGGTTCTAAAACCCGACCTGTTTCCTTATCTAACTCTTAACAATTTCCTTTGTTTCACAAGGATTGTAACTTGTTGGTGAATAAATCATGTCATCTATCTTTTAATATCGGACTTGTTATGCCAGATTTAGTTGGCATATTTTTGAGATTATTTTTGCTTCAACAAGTGATATATCACAAGCAACTATGGCCTATTTTTTGCTATTTATTGGACTCGTTATCACATAATATGGTGATTTATATATCCACAGAAATTGATGATTTCCAACCCGATGGAACCTTGGGAATCTGCCCTAAATTGTCATGCCGGGCTGGGTGCCCTCTCTTCAGGTTTCTTGGTTCCACTGAGAATAGATCTAGACTAACCAAGGAAGGCGACCCCGGTCCAACTTTCCCAAATACTTGCTGATGGAACCAGCCTTCTTACAGTATTTGAAGGATCGGTTTATCCTTGAATGAGAAAACAATGAAGACCCAATATATGTTAGAGTTAGCAGAACTTCAACACACAAACAACCTACATGGTAAGATATTTTTCAACCGGACCGGTGCCCTTCGCTACCAGTATGAAATTGATTTTGACCATTTAAGGTCTCGGGTTGGGTGCCATTCCTGATTGAGCAATTCAGAAGGGAAAATAGACTCTTTGGTATGCAAGTAGGGGCTAGACTTGGGTTTAGAGGTGGCTGTCCTAAAACTTGACTACTATAGAAAATGGACCACCACATAAAATGAGTGTATGGATCTATAAAAAAAAACACCAAAAATACAATGTGCTAAGTAGAAAATTCCAGCTCTTATCCGAGCCAAATTAAAGATGATTTAAGATTGAAAATCTTATGCAAGGATGTAAGAGCTGACCGTGTGGATGTAAGGCACTCATGTTCTCAACCATGGCTTGGGAGGTCTGCACCGGACACTTGTGAATTTGTTATCACGATCTGACCCTGAAGTTGGTTTGCAGGGTATGTACAAAGGATGTTTGGACGGGTATCTTTTGTGTCACTACAAGATTGCTTATGAAATAACCTTAAAGGCATAAACCAAGCCAGGCAAAAATTCACAAAAGGGAAGGTAAATTTGGTTGGAGATTTCTTGTAGAATTTGGCTCAGTAGAATGTATGTGGGAAAGATGGAGGGGGGAGATTGTTTAAATAGGGATAGATTTGGTTTGGACCGTGGACATGCAGCAAACTCAAATTGGGAATTGAAGACAATTCATATAATTCTGTTTATGAAATGATAAATAGGATTGCAGTTTGGACAATCCCATCACAGTTGGAACCATTTTAGTATCTGAATTTTTAAATACTTTCAAGGCTAGAAAGTTGCACAAGAACTTACATTAGTTTCCAATAACCATAACTGGACATGGGATATGTGACCTTAGACTTTGGAATCCTTCATGCATATATTGATGTCTATAAAGGGATTCTATTTGGAATGTTTGGATTCTTTTCATTCAACTCATTTCTTAGTGGGTGTTTAGCCATTAACAACCCAAACAAAACAAAAGGCACTATTCTTGTACAATAATGGAAACCAATAAGTTGCATCCCCTAGTGCCTAAACTGTGGGATAATTATGATATTATTCTTGGTGAAAATGGTCATCCTAAAGCAGCTGACACATTATGTGATGTTTATTGTGCTGCAATAGCCAAGGGTATGATACTTACTATCATATATTCTTTTTTGAAAGAGTACACCTACCTAATATTTAAAAATTAAAATAGCAATACATTGTTCTGTTTGTCTGATGTACAAATGATGAAGGTCGTATTTAAGGTACAAGAAACGATCAAAAGAAAATATCATCGATGTCAACTGTGTCCATTTAAAACACATAGGCCAGACTACCGCATTATAAGTAAGAATAGTATTTTTTTATTTTTTTGCTTAAAATTCAAGAGAAATTGCAAAATGTTGGATAGGAAGAACATATGATTAATATTGCATATTGTCTTGTTTGTAATCCTTTCTAACCCATTGCTTTCTACATATAATAGATTGGACGGTGATAAAGGACATTAAATATGGGTGATTAGTCCAATGCAATGGATACCTTAAGATTTGCAACCTTTTATTGGATGCTACAAATAGTCTTGATACTTGAAGCACTCCATATAATGATTATTCTCTAATCATGAAACTACACTTTTCAAATCAATATAATAATACAAAAGATTCTTGAAAATGTATTATATGGTCCCTCTACTCAAGAGCCTGAAATAAATGTTCAACATCATATCTCAATTAAGGCAGTAGGTCTCTGTGTATTTCATTTTTTTCTGATTTATCGTCATAAATTTTAATGTGAAGGGAAAATAAGAACCTAGAATGGGTCCATGGTATAGTTGGTACTTTTGGATTAAATTATATAATCTTGTCAAAAAATTTAACCTACTTATTTGCATATAAATTGGACTCTTACGAAATAGATATTATTATTATTTTCAAAAGCCTAATACTCATGAATCGAGGAAGAATAGCCCACTAGTATAGTTAATAAGTGAATGCATTTGCAAAATGGCCTTGAATCAGGTTCTAGACCTCCTTAGCAAATGGGCACCTCTAGTAAATATGTCCAACATCCTTTGGTTTCCCATACTAACTGTGATCCCCCTCTGTGAAGCCTTTCATATGAAGCTATCCTTTAATAAAGAGTGCGATCTACAGGATTAACAATATATGTAACTTTTGTTTGAAAGAAATATTCACATTCCAACTAGATTTCACCCTTTTGATCCATTTGCATTTATTCTTATTCTTTGAGACTCCACCTTCTATTAAGTTTGGTTTCAATAGAAGGTTTAGAGAGAATATTTTGATATGATTCTTCTAACATGTATATTGAAGAAGTTGTACCATAACTCTAGCTTTAATCCTTCAATTTCGACTGAGGGCCAAATAGTCTAATTGGTCTTTTTTTCTCTGGGAAAGGTTTGAAAAATATTTAAAAGGTTGGCTCTGCACTCTAGTTAGCACTTTGCTTCTAGCTATATTTGGACCACTCTTGGTTTTGGAAGTGTCAAATTTCCTTCCATCAATTAATCCCCATGTTTCTCAACCACTTCACCCAATACCTATTCATATCCCCAAAGATCCTTTGCTATTTGCAAAGTTCCAATTGTTTTCATGACCAAAGGTGAGCACTGAGTCCCCTTCTGAAAACCATTAAATCTCTTCCTAGTTTAAGGAGGCCCCTTGCCAACTTTTCCATATCTTCTTCAACACGGGAGTACCTTATATGTACTCTTTATATGTACCTTATATGTCAAATATATTGCATAGTTGATAATGTCATGTAGACAAAAGGGTCCTTTGATGCCCTTTTTATGCCTAGCACTTTTATTGTTCAACTTCACAAAACATTGAAGAAGGTAAAGAACTATGCCAATAACTTGCAAGTACCAGGTGGATTGTGTAGATAAGTCAGAAAGGATATTATGCAGCATGGGATGGGTGCAAATCCAACTATGGTGGATTACTTCTGAACACAAATTTTGTCACTATAGTATAGAATATATTTTGTCACAAATTTTGATCTATTAGAATATATTTATTACAAGAAGCGGTGGAATTTTGTTCCACATTAATAATTACTCTAATCTACTAATGTTTTTATTTTTAATACTTTTATTGTTTCTTACATTTTTTATACATAGGGCAGATGCATCCACTGTTTGCAAATAATTTACAACTCCAGAGGACTGAAAGTGAGTAAATATTTTTATGTTATTAGACCATTGTTGATTTGATGTTTAGGTTGAATTGAAGCCTTTGCAGAATTTATCTCAAATTCCCATTTCTTTTGTTTACACAGGTACTGCTACAACAAAATCACAAAACAGTCCAAGTGGAATATTCCATATGAACTCAAGGTTTGTACTATTTCATATTATTCCTTGAGAAGGCTTATGATTTTTTGATACGACAACTTTTAACAATCTGTTTTAGTAATCTCTTTTGTGGGATTTCCTTAGATAGATCAAGAGCAGGTAGAGAAAGCAGCGGCTTCAATTGGAAAATTTGAAGGATCATTGTCCACAGCTGCATCACCAATTCCAGTGGTTGTCACATCATCTCAATCAAAATCATATCCAAATCTATCTTCTCCTAGCATATATGTAGCTCCTATAGTCTTAGCATCAACAGGGACACCGACAGTTGCTACACCAATTATGCCTCTTTTGCCAACAAACCCAGTTAGTGTTATGGATTCTTTGACACCAACTATATCTACATTTGTTGGAGTTTTCTCTTCTGCCATGACCACATCTATTCCCACAACTTCTCCTGCACTTGTTGTTGTGCCATAAATCACTGTAGTTGCGATACCTCTTACTACTCCTGCTTCATTAACACCAACTACTATTGTCCCCTCAACTAATGCAGTGCCCACAAGTGTAGTGTAAATTGTTGTGGTCCCTTCATTAGCAGTTCAATTCAACACCCTCTAGATAAAAAATAAGCAAGATGAGGTAGAGAAAGCTCTAACAGTCTTTTGTCCAAGGTGAAATAAAAAGCATGCTCACCATGAGTGCCAACTAAACAATGTGTAGATCTGTAGCAATTGCAAGGATAGTCATGGCACAAATCAATGCTGAGAGCTAGGTTAAAATCCTTATATGAAGGGACTACGGAGAATATAGAACTAGTTGTTTTCTTCATAAACCAAAGAAGGAAAGGACCACCTCGCCAATTACCTCAAGGTATGCCTTACAAACACCCTAAATACATATATTATACTTGGGGTAATCAATTAAGTCCTACAAATTGGGGTTATCCCACTCCTCCACCTTATAGAAAGAAATTCCCAACTCCACAGCCGTGACAATATACAAACCCTTAAGGCCAGCAGCCACCTTTATTTCCAAATAAAAAAACCCAACAAACCTAGTGGTCCACTCATCACTAGCCCTGGTAAAACCTCAGCAGAAGTGGCAATAACCCCCCCAATAGCAAGCACTATTGCCACCTCCTTAGCAGAATCATATACCCCAACATCAAAGAGAACCACAAATTCCTGCCTGAAGTTGTAGTTTTCATATATTGTGTGATCTTGATGCAGCTATAACCTAATGATGAAAAATTATTATTGTAACAAGTGATGAGTGTTACACCTAAACAGATTAGTTGTTGGCACAAGAACTATAGGCCATGTATGTTAATGTTGCAAATTTTAAGTACTTATGGAGCATAAAGTATACTTTCTTTGATGTGGTTTTTAGTGGTTACTTTTTATACAGAGAGGTAGTCAACCGAAAGTTACAAAATAGGAAGCTGTTGTAGCTGCCCAGGATCTTGCAGTTCAAGGACAAGCTTTGTTTAATCTGAAGGATTCAAACAAGGTTAGCTTTCAGAAAATATGATGTTTTAGTCCCCTAATTTTGTAAATATGTCAAGGAAATGACCATATTAATGTTCCATGCAAATGTGTAATACGTATAGGAATGCCAAGAAATATTAGTTGCACGTAAACACAAATTTGAAGAGCCACGTCCGGAGCAAATTCAAGAAATTGAGGTTTGTAATGATTAAACATTGGTCTAGTAGTTGATATGGTCTCTTATTTTTATGTTTTGTGGCATCTGATGGTGTTTTTCATTGCAGAACGATATTATGAGGTATCTTAGAGAATATTTTCATACAAGACTCTTAAGTCAGGACTTCAAAAAACAAGTAGATGGTATGGAAATGATGCAAAAGGTAGCACTTAAATGATTCCTTATGAAAGTAATTTATAGTTAGTGAAGTGGTTTACTCTATTTTTTTCAGAGTTAATTTGCTTAGTGAGACGACATATCCTAAGATGCCATTGTTCCAAATTTATGCATTTTTCAGGTTATTCCTTCTCATGGTAAAGAAATGGTTGAAATTGTTGATATCCTTATGAAATTTCTGAGCGAAAGAACTTTATTTGAAGCATCGAATGACTCCTTAGGAAATCCTGTCCAACATTCTCGACCAATTATCAGTATTTCTTTGGAGACAATTGCAATACTCTTCAAAGTGAGTTATTTTTTTGTGATTTATGGACATGTTTCAACTTTCAACATGAATTATGGTATCTTGTTTCACTCTAAGTATTGGGTTACTCAGGTGCTTCAAGCCAACGTGGGCCAATTAGCATCTCGAGATCTTGCTGAGGAAATGAAACAATTGCATTTTGAAACTGTCCATGTTAATCCACACTTATTGAGTGTTGGGGCTTCAGAACAGTCATCATCTGAGGTCTTTGCAGCTGAGGAACAGGAAAAATCTTATTTTCAACATACATATATTGGACAGTTAACAATGGATGATGTAAAACAAAAGCTTGAACATTTCAAGGAGTCATCTGAGAAGAGGTACCTTGCTTCCTGACCTGTAAATAAAGCTAATAGTGTTCTCAGCTATAAATATTTTCCTGATTAAATTGTCTCTGGACATTGGAGGTTTTCTAGTGTGATATGTTTCTATTTTTTATCCTCTTCTAACAGTGATTGCCACATTCCCTACAATGTGGTAAACATGTAGGATGTACTTAAGATATAATTTGGTAAACATGCAGGCTTTTCCCTACTTTGCTAAGCTATTTACTATTAACTGTTTTAAAAACAAGAACATTTTTGCTTTGATTAGTTTACTAGTTACTAAACCTGTTTCTCAGTTTTCTTCCTGCTTTTAAGTATTATCTACTAGAATTCACATGGGTTAACACATATTTCATTAAAATTGGAAACATTTTATTCCACATACAACACCAAAATTGAGTTTTTTAGTTATTTTGGAATTATAGATCCACTATTTAATTCCAAATTTAATGAAATATGTGTTGGTTTGTTTGATTTATAATCTATGTGGACATGTGATTCTACTTGAAGACTAATATTCCTTCTGGATTGGTTAATTTTGTAGGGAAAAAGAAATCTTTGCTTGCATGATAGACAACCTATTTGATGAATACCGTTTTTTCCCAAGGTATCCAGAGAGAGAATTGGAGATAGTTGCGATTCTTTTTGGTAAGTAATTTTTTAAGCATTTTCATACCTCAAGTTTTTATTTTTGATATTATGTTCCATGACGTGTCCATAGGCATCACAACTAATAAAACTCATGTTGTAGGATCTAAGAAAACCTAATGCCCAAGAGAAACCCTAATTGTGCACAAACAAAGTGATGAAACCACTAATCAACATTGCAAAACCAACACAAAATTGTGATACACATTCAAAATATAGGGTTATTGATACAAATTACTAAATTAGGTCTTTTTATAGAGTTGACTATAAAAATCATAAAAAATCAAATTGTGGCAATGTGATTCTCTAGAATAAATGGTGGATTTAGCTAAAGATTTTGTACTTATATGTTGGGAAATAAATTGATTTCAATCAAAGAAACATTTCTCATACACTTGCAAATACGTAAAATATTGTTTGAATATATATTTGCAGGCTAAACGATTGAGGGAAGGGCCACAAATGATCCAATTAAGTTTGGATGGAAAGTGCATTTATGTTACCAATTCGTTATTTAGTCCTTGGGATCAACAGTTCTACCCTGAATTGATAGAGAAAGGCTCCCATATGCTTCTCATTGACTGCGACACTGACAAAGGTGGACTAGAAATAAATCCCAATTTCCTAGTGGACTTAGGAGATGGGCTAGAAGGCCCAACACTGGTTGATGAGATGAGGTATCCTGGTGGGGATTGCACTCCATATATATGGCTCCAGAAATTAAAACCCAGTTAATAAAAGCATGGTCAATTCCTACTCTTTAAGTATATCTGTATATTCTTATCTTATTAGTTTTGTCATTTGATTGGTAAATCAGGTTGTTGTATTTTCTATAACAAAGAACAAATGTATTTTTCTGTATTCGATGCAAAAAATACACTTCTAATTAAATTTTAAGTATGCTAAACAATGTTTGTTTTCAAACTATGTGGCATTTATCATCTAAATTTTAACAGAAGTTCTTTATTGTATTCTCATTGATAAATACGAGTTCTAGGCAGTAGGATGCAATCACAATAGTAAACTGCATTCAGAACACACTAGCACTATTAACTCTTAGCTATGACAAGAAAAAGGGAAACCATCTTCAATAAAGAAAAATAAATCAGACAAGAAAACTAAAGTCACACCTTTCCTGGTAAATAAAAGTGGAACTCTTGTAGGGCCAATCCAAATGATCTTTTATCTTGGCTCATCCGAATTCATTTTGAACCAGCCACTCTTATATATGAGCCTAATGGACAAGCAAATGCCATTGGCCTTATTCAAAGGATATTCCACTTTTTGAATGATATCTTTGATGGAAAAGCAATTGAGATCTTTCAAAATATTTCTATTGGCTACTTTTTAAAGATCCACCTCATAGACAATCAATTTTTTCGAAAGAACATCTTACAAATGTTCTTGATAGGTCATCTGGTTGATAGAGGCTTCGTCAAAATGTATACAGCCTACAAATCTGAATTAAAATACTCAAGGACTATTGTTCCCTTCTGAAATCATCCCATATAAGCTTCTCACAGGTGGGAAACTTATCTTAGGAATACACACCCCGAACAAAAGGTTACCAATAGGATGAAAACCTATTTAGGGTTGTGGGTACGAACTCTTCACCCTCAACCTCTTCTCCAACTGCTTCAAGTTGATCATGGAGTTCAGTGATCTTCATCAAATAACTAGCTATGATATTTCTCTTTCTCATTTGTGTGGCTCCAAGCGTATTCCTCATCAATGTCTTATGATTGATGTTTTCACTCTAATATAGAGTGACTAGAACATCAAAAATATCCTTTCTAATATATTTGATTATATGAGGAATCAAAGGATCCTCCTTCTAGTTGAGGATGACTTGCTTTCTCTTGGACATCTTCTTGTTATAATCTGCAAACCCACCAGCCTCTGCAGGAAGTGTAACCGTCTTCTCCACAAGATACCAAAGCTCATGTTCCTCCAAAAGAATATGTAACTGAAACCTTCCATGGAACAAAGTTGGAAGGTCCCTCCAATTTATCTTTGTATCTGGGATGGAAGGTAGTCATACCATTGTTCCTGGAACAAACTGCTAGAAAAAATAGATAAAAAATCACAACTCTGCAATGATTTTTTCAAACACGAACTCATATATCGAACCCCTGAAACCTCAGGACAACTCCCTATCCTAGATAGAATCCCTCTATCTATACACTTATTCCTAGAAGTTTAAAGTAGATTTGCACCTATAATCTCTAATAAACTAATCTAGGAAACTAAATTGTGTAACCTATCAAAACAACAAATGAAGAATGCTAAATCTACAAACAAAAAACTCTAAAGATATGAACAAGAAGATAGTAAATTGCAGTAACCAATCACATCACTTTTAATTAACTCAAACGAAGAAACTATTACATCTTTGTAATCACTAGCTGAAAGAAAACTGAAAATCAACAGAATTGAATGCCCTCGTGTCTTTATAACACAAGCAGAGGGGCTAACAGTAAATCTGGGCTACATGCATCAAATTTGACGGCGTCAAGATGCCTAGGATAGAACACCTTCATGAATAGAACTACCAATAAATCATGCTAAATTGAAGTGAAATAGGAGCTCACATCTCTTTGGTAAGAACGCCCTTCCTGGAAAGAACAATCCTCATACACATTCCCTCCTTCCCTAGTGAACTATGGCTATCTGAATCTAATCTGCATGTGATCTAATTTAGAACTATAGAGACTATCTAATTTTAGAACTGAACTAAAGACAAAAATAACACATCTATTTATGGTTGGTGCATGCATGCATGCTCCTTTGCTGTTGGAACATTGAACATTAATGCACCCTCACCTATAACACTTCATATGCACCATCTCACTCATAGCAATAAGCACATCAGCTCTGATCACATGCTGGAACAGGTATTACTGAGTGCACTATGGCTAGAGAGATAGAATAATTCAGAGCAACAAGTAAACTAACAGCCATGATAGGGGAGTCTGATGTCTGGGAGAGTGTTCCGAAAACCCCCATTTAATCAATTGATTTTGAGCATTCAGGCAATGAAAAGCAATGGAAATACACCTTGAGATTTTTTAAAGTTCAAGATGCTATGGGAGAGACTTGGCTTTGTGGAGAACACTTTCCTTGCAAAAAGGAAGTTTTAGTTTTGGTTGTTGTTGTAGATATTTTCCCCTTCAACAGAGGTGCAGCAGATTCTATAACCACATATTCCTCAACAACAGGTTCGACAGAAGTAAGTTCTACAGTAGCATGATCTTTGGCAACAAATTCATCAACTGCAGATTCTACAGCAGCCATACCTTGGATATGCAGCAGAAAGATGCACACTAGTTGAGGGTGTGTCAGTGTTAAGGTGGCGCAACACTATAGTTATGTAGATAGTAATAGTGTGTGTACACGCCTACAACATGTATATTTCAATATTAGTTATTTATAGTTTCAGTGGTTTGTTTTTATTTAATTGTTCTAGACATAGCCTTTGTTTTAATTAGAAGATTGTTGTACTTATTTTATCTTTTCCAGATTTAGGAAAAGGTGCTTGGCTTGGGGAATTTTGCAGATTAAGGAAAAGGTGCCAACCTTAGGGACTTTTCCAGATTTATCTAAGGTGCATGAGCTAAGGGATTTTCCAGAATTAGAACAGGGCACTCTATTCCAAGAAAATTGCTCATGCAGGGAGGATGCACTTTTCTAGGTTAAATTTAAGGTTTATAATTTTCGCTTCTAAACTTAGGAGCTCTATTTTGTAAAATATTTACCTTCTTCATTCATAAAAGAAGGCAGTGTGGTTGAGTGTTATTCATTCAGTTTTGTCTAAGAGATTTGAGTGAGTTTGACAATTGAGTTTTGAACTATTATAATTTATGCTTTCTGAGTAAATAAACACGGATGTGGTTGGTGCTGAAATATTAGCTTGTAATAATTTTCAGTTATCACAAATAGTGAAACAGTGAAACCTAATATATGTAAGTTTTGGGTGTATGCAATGATTTCAATACTGCTATTGCTTTAAATTTTAACCATGGATTGCAAGTTAGTGAATAACTAGCCATAAAGAAACAACTTGAAAATGCATTAAAGAACTTTGCTTGTAAATTGACTTAAATGCAGTGTTGAAATAGTATTTCCAGTAAGCACCTATGATATGTTTGTTCTGGATATAAGTTTGGTTGAGATATGCCATATCATAGAATCTCCTCAAAGGTGATGAGCATCAAGCAAATATGGAAAGAGGATAGAATAATGAAGATTAAGAAAATCCTTTACAGCATAATCTTTTGCATCAAAAGTATTAGAAAGCACAACATCCCTTGATGCTAGTATTCATGAACTCAATTTTGGATTTTGAATTTACTATCATTATTCCTTTATGGAGTTTAAGTAGAGACTCCTTGTCGTTCATGTTGTGGACTTATCAGATAAAGAAATAAATTGATTACATATCACGAGCACTGAGCAGTAGAACCTTCTAACTGTATTTTGTAGTGAATGATTCTCTATGTATTCAAATGGGAACTAAATCTGATAATTTAGGTCTTGCCTCAAATAATTAGTTTTACAAAAGTTGTATACCAACAAATGTTATACATTGTGGATGTTAAAGCATATTCAAAACGTCCAATTCAACAGACATCCAAATTAATACAAATGGTGTGTAGCATCCTAAGGACCTTATTGAACTGAACTATAATGGCCAGTGTCCTGCAGTTTTCATTCTACAATGATATTTCTTCCTCTCTGAAATGTCATGTTGGTGACTAGGAATATTTAAAATGCTCCCGATTCACGCTCCGGGAAATATATTTTGGAATCTTGTATTTTGGCATTTGGAAATATATTTTCATTCTGTAAATTTTCCAACATGGTAAAATTGTTGAAATGTTTGTGATTTTTGTTTCCAGAACCCACATGTACACTTAATTGGCCCAGTGTTCATTGTTGTATGGAGAAAAACTTGCAATTTTTGCATAAATGATCCTTCTACTAGTACAGTTTTGTGCAAGTTGAAGTATACACTGGTAATATATATTTGTTGTATCTCAGATACTGCTGGTTTGCTTAGTTTAGTTGGTGTTATAAAAAACAATAATTCTCTGTAAATCATTTTTTGCATTGCACCTGAGAGAATTCATGTATGTTTGGATTAGACATAATTACTTTTTGGGTCCTTCATTGGGATGACCATAAATAGTAATACTTGTACATTCCATATTTTTAGCCTAAATTGCTTTATTCCCTTATATCCAATAATTTTGCTTTCCTTGTGAGTGTTTGGTACTATAATTTACCTTTTTTCCCATCCTGGTCACTTGTGTTGAGTGGTCATGCAATTTGACAAGATTCAAAATGTTACTAATTTATTAATATTTTTGCAGGTGCCTTCAACCTCACTTGTAATGAAGGAGCTAAGAGAGACCTTGCTGCAAAGCCTCACAACTATCTTTGGAGGAGATGCTCTTGGAGATGATCTCTTTGGAGAAGTGGCATATCCCAAACATCACAAGCAATCAGAAGTTGCTAATATTTATAGGATTGCTGCAAAAACCAAGGTTTATAAAACTTCCTGTCAAATTATAAAAGAAATTATCCATTATTGCTCTTCTTATTGACAGAAAATTTGATCTTTAAGATGAAATTTTAAGATTTTAAGATTTTTATATCAAGGTCTCTAACCTAACAATTTGATCTAAAAGCATTTTTGGTTGTGTAAAAAGAATAAAGCATGTCATTCTCTCACTTTGTTTAAATGCAAGTAGCTGCACATGGATTGCCTATGGTTGCCACAGAATGGAGGACATGTAGACATTAAATAGGTATATTGAAAATTCTACCTTCAAAACTAAAAGTCTGATTGGATCTAACATCATCAATCGCTCTCTGATTTTTTCTTACAAATTGGTTCATTCTTGTGCAGACGTTGAAGAATGGTTTGCTGGTAGATCCACATAATGACAAGGAAATTGCAGCTGCTTTGTACAGACTAGTAGCTGATAAGAACCTCTGGGCTGAATGCAGGAAAAATGGTCTAAAGAACATTCATCTCTATTCTTGGCCACAACATTGTAAAATATATTTGTCAAGGATTTCCCAATGCAGAATGAGACACCCACAATGGCAGAGTGAAAATGACTTCAATGAAAATATGGATTCTGAATCAGACACTGGTTCATTCAAGGATGACCCAGATACATCCCTTAGACTCTCATTATATGCATATAAACCTTCTTGCTCAAATTCACTTAATAACACTATTGAACTTGATAAGCTTCTTCAAAATGAAGATAATGGGGAGGGTATTTCTGATCACATTAGGATGATCATAGAGAAGACTAAGAACAGTTAATCTAAACTGTGAGAAGCAAACGATATAGGAAAAACAAATATCGATCAAAATAATAGCTTTAATTCTATGGGGAAACTACCTCTCAGGAGAAGAAAGCGTCTATTTGATATTGCAATGGATTACTATGATGCTAGTGGAGAACCCCTTGTTAGTAAACTAGCTATTATTATCCAAGATATTATGAATGTAGTTCACTCTGCTGGCAACTTCCCATCTCCTAGATTCATCTTATCAATTGCATTGATAGTTTCAAAAACTATTTCTGTGCTTCATTCTATTGGAGTAAAATTGTTTGCATTTGATGCTCTAATTTGCAGCAGTGGGAGCTAACTTCTATATATGGCTGGCGATAGTCTATATTCACCCATATAACCAGATCCAGATTATGATTCTCATATCAATTATCACTGGGGTGCAGAGGGGCTGAGAAAAAAGCATGAGAAAATTGAGAGGTCCACAGAATTCTCGATTCCTAATGGAGGATGTCGACTAACCCCCATTGCTTGGCCTATACAGTCAATAATATATCAACTGTAAGTTTCAATTCTAGATGTCATTTTAAATAACTGGTATATGTTCTCTGTCACTACAGGAGTGGTATTCAGCCTCCTGAAAATCTAGAAAAATATTGTTTGTTGATTAAGGCACCTGTTTACTAGCTCCAATTACATGACATTAAAATGGCATTGCTAACAATTTTTTAGAAAGGAGTACAAGAGCTAACTTTATTTATTCCAAATACTAGGGAGCCATGACAACTCTTTATTAGTATAATAGAATCAGGATTCAGGACTATCATTGAATATTGATTAGTCCTATCATCTTTTTAAGATTTTACTTGGGTACTATTTTGCCAGGCACCCAAAGCACATGAGCTGAGACGACAATTGAGAATGAGAGGTTTAAGATGCCATGTGCTTTACTCTCAAAATTGTTCCCAGCTGTGTGTGCTGCCTCTTCATGCTTCAAGATCTCAAGCTTTAAGGTGATAAAATTCTAGATAGTTATTTGCCTCTGAATTTAATTGGATGGATTTGGTCTTTGGTGAGTGCATGTTAAGCACTTCTGGCCATTTTTTAAAGATTTTACTTGGGTACTGTTTTTCCAGGCACCCAAAGCACATGAGCTGAGACGACAATTGAGAATGAGAGGTTTAAGATGCCATGTGCTTTACTGTCAAAATTGTTCCCGACTGTGTGTGCTACCTCTTCATGCTTCAAGCTCTCAAGCTTTAAGGTGATAAAATTCTAGATAGTTCTTTGCCTCTAAATTTAATTGGATAGATTTGGTCTTTGGCGAGTGCATGTTAAACACTTCTGGCTCAAACGAAGCCCATGCAATAAATTCTTGTTGAGTGAGATCTGTATTACTAAAAGTTAGATTTGGTGATTTGCAGGTACCCGTATGTTCGATGGGGCTTGGATATAGCCAATATGTATGTGTTTCTGGGGTAAAAGGAGATACAATCTATGAAGAGATGATTGGAGGAATGCATAAGACACTAATATTGAGAGGGATCATCTATGATGGAAGTGAAAAGATGGGGAGGAGTCCTTCCGGCTATGGAAGAGAAGATTTTTTCCCTTCACAAAGTCCAAATATAGTGACAGTTATTGTAAGTGATGATAAAGAAGAATTCATCAAACTAAGAGATGATTGCAGCTCTAAAAACATTTTCTTGAGATAAATAATTCTGCATCCCATTGTATGTAACCAGACGCATTTTTACTAAAATAAAGGTTCCTAGTAAATTAAATTTTAGGGAGATGAAAACTACTAGTAATGTCTTAGAATATTTGTAAAAACCCAATCAGGTTGTTAAGTATTGAACTTTTACGGAAGCCATCATATCCATAAAAGAGATACTAGGCAATACAATGGAGTTGGGCTTCCTTCAGAGGAATTAGAAGTGTTTTTGTATTTGTTATAATAAGCACATATATAACTGTTTGTTGGAATTTTTTCTTTTTGCCATGCTAAATCTTGTGAAATTACAATGTACATTTTTCAGTTATTTGTTTTTTATTTTTACCGAGCAACACAATTTATTGCTTAACATGTGTTTTTTGCAGGTAACCTTACTCGCAAGCTTTGTAAAAACATGAAGAGGGATGCTACTGCAATGTGGATACAGAATCATGTGCGCAGATATAAAGCTCAGAAAGCTCAGAAGCAGAGGTATCAGAAGTGTTTTTGTATTTGTTATAATAAGCACATATATAACTATTTGTTGGAATTGTTTCTTTTTGCCATGTTAAATCTTGTGAAATTACTATGTACATTTTTCAGTAATTTGTTTTTTATTTTTATTGAGCAACACAATTTATTGCTTAACATGTGTTGTTTGCAGGTAACCTTACTCGCAAGCTTTGTAAAAACATGAAGAGGGAGGTTGCTGCAATGTGGATATAGAAGCACGTGCGTAGATATAAAGCTTAGAAAGCTCAGAAGCACGTGCAGTGCGGATACAAAAGCACGTGCACAGATAGAAAAAAAGTGGGCAATTTAGTATGAAGATTCTGTTGCTGATGCTTTTCCATTGAGTATGAAGAGCCTGTTGTTGAGGGTTTCAAGCTGCTAAGTATGATTTTGAAGCTGTCACGGGATCAAAGTATGGCTTAGCAACAAAGTACAAGTGGTATGGTTTAGCCAATGTAATATTTTGAAAAGTCATCGGTGTACTAGATTATTTTCATGTAAAGTTATATGGAGATAGTTTTTGAGAAAACTCATTTATTGTAATACTTGACATTTCATATAATATAATTTGTGTGGTTTAAAACTTATATGGTTGCACTTTATATTTGCATAATTCAAATGTGTATTAGATGATGATAAATAATGTATGATTCTCTTTTTAATTTAAACATAATACCATATTAAAAATTTATATTGATTAATAATGGACACCATTAAAACTACTAAAATATAATAACCACACATAAAACCACTAAAAATGACTAAATTAGTGACCAATAAATGAGATTAATGACCAAAAATCATATATAAAATAACAAAAAATTGAGAGACACGTGACCAAACAATGAGATATAAATGACCAAAAAAACGACCAAAATTCGCATATCAATGACCAAAAAGCAGTTTTGGTGGCTAATTTGTGGTCTTTTAATACGCGACCAAATTTGGTCATATTCTAGTTTGCCATGTGGTCATTAATTTGGTCATAAATGTGGTCATATATTTGGTCATCGATTCAAATATGACCAAATTAATGACCCAATATATGACCAAATTAATGACCAACTGACAAGCTATAAATGACCAAAATAAAAATGACCAATTTTGGTCGCGTAATAAAAGACCGTAAATTAGCCACCAACGATTGCCAAACCAAAAGTGGTCATCGATATGTGGATTTTGGTCATTTTTTTGGCCACTAATCTCTCATTTTCCACTAGTGGTAAGATTCAAGGAGAACAAAGTACTTTCGAAAGGAAGAGGAGAAAGGTAGATAAAAAATCAAGTTCAACAGAAAAGGGATTCAATGCAAAGGATGTAATGCCCCGGTTTTGACCCCGTTACATTAGATGTATATGATGTGCATATTGTAAATGATCATGGTGTGGAGTTAAAGGCCAAGACCCCACCATTGATCGGTTATGCTATGTTTTGGATTTAAATTTGTCACCGATGGTATATCGGGGCATGCGGCATATATTATGTTTTCCATCATGTAAATATGCATCATAATTAATTAAATAAATCCGACCAGCTACGCTCGCGGCAAATAAATCGAAAGGGGCATGATTTTTCCAAGGATAAGGATGTGGGGGAAATTTGACAAACTTTGGCCAAAAGGAGAAAAACCCATGTGTCTTATTCCCTTGTTTTATTTCCAACCACTCTCATTGAAGAATTACTGCTGGTGGTTGAAGCAGTTAATGATTTTGGGGGCTGGGGTGGCAGGACTGTCAGTCCTCACCCACACGCACACTCTACCCACGATTTTGGCTGTTCATCTCCTCACGCAGACATTCATCTTCACCCCACGAGTTGCTAAACACCCACAAACTGCAAAATCACGTCCTTCCTGTTGTGTGTGCATCCACGGACAAAAACGGAGCTGTTTTTCCTCACGCAGGGCCTCCATTGTCTAGTCTTTTCCTTGTTGGGTTGGATTGTTTACCCACACACAGGTATTCTTCTGTTTGGGGAGCACATAGTGAGCTGAGAGCCGTGCTCTTGCATCCACGACTGACTGTGAAGGGCCATTCACGTTTTTGGCTGTCTCACAGATTAATTGGGTCATTTTTCCCTGCTGTAAGTTGTGCTCACTGGTAGATTTCGGGGCTGTAGTCTTCCCCATGTTGTGAATGTAATTGCTTTTACGTTTGGGGGCCATTGTAAATTCGAGTGAGAGTCATTTTGGCCACGATAGGACCAAGAATGACTCAGGAATTCGTTTTCCCTGTTTAAGCTGTGAAAGTTAAATTAATTGCCGGAGTGCAATGGTTGGTCTTTGGACTGTGTTGGGAGCAAGGATGTTGGCTTAGTTGCTTGATAAACCTAGTGGCTGGAACCACACAGACAGAGCTAGAGGGCTGGCCTTCTTCTCCATCACCCTTGAATAGCACTGGAAGGGAATGCAGGGCCTGAGGGACTATGTAGCAGAGAAGGGACTGATTCCTTGTGTTGGGTGTGGATGGGTGTCTTAGAGGTCAGGCTTGTTCTGGTGTAGGTGTCCCTGGCTCTGTAATGAGCTCCATAGCTTAGCAATTTGCCTTCTCCACTCCTTAATGGCCTAATAAACCCAACTCTGTTGGCTTGGCTGTGTGTTTTGTGTATCCTTGGCTACGTGTGAGCCTGATGTTCCCTTATTCCTTGGAGAATCATGCCCAGCTCGGGGGTGGCAGCGCTGCTGAGAGATTGATGAGCACGCTGGCCTATGGTTGGGTGGAACGTTGCAGCGACATAGCTGGTTGTGGATTGAGTTCATCCTAAGATAAGTGATCTTGTATACCTTACCTCTGCAATTCTATATTTGCTGTTAATTAAAATGAAATGAACATGTTGAAAGAATGCATGTATGAATGCTGTTGGTTTCCGCTGTGTATGATGAGTAAAATGCATCTGTGTATGATAAACATTCCTGTGTGCACATTCTAGTTCAAATTCTCTTTCAGCATTCGGTTTTATGCAATTTTTAATCCTGTACATGTTCATGGGCGCTTAGCCCGGCCTGATAAAGCTAGTAGTCGCGTCCTCTACGCCAGTCGGAGGCATGGGGACGTGACAGCATGGTATCAGAGCTTTGAGTTGCAGCAATGGGCCTCTAGGGGCCGAGGAGGAACAACGGACAAAGGTGTATCTCATTCTACCTAGCCGAACCAGTGGAAGACTGTGAAAATTTAAAATTTTGTTGAAATGTTGAGCAGTCGGAAGAACTGGAGAAGTTCCCGTCCGACCGTTTCGGAAGGGAAAGTGGTCCGACGTCCGACGTTTAAGTTGTTGCAAGCGCCAAATCGGAAGAGCTGGAAAAGTGGGCATTCGCCGTTGTGGGCGAATTGGTGAAGTTTTCCATCCGCCGTTGCGGAAGACCAAATCATTAAGACTTCCGATGTGAAAGTCAGCCGACGTCCGACGTAAGTGCCAAGTCAAAAGGTTTGGAGCTTTTGAGAGCCGTCGTTGCGGAAGGTTTGGAGCTTCTGGGAGCCGATTCGGCGGAAGGAAGAATGGAAGAGGAGCCGATTCGGCAGAAGGAAGAATGGTCTGGGAGCCGATTCAGCGGAAGGCAAAGTCATCCGACTTCCGATCTCAGAGTCAGCCGACGTCCGACGTAAGAACAGACGTCGGAAGGATTGGAGCTTTTGGGAGCCGCCATTGCGGGAGGTTTGGAGCTTCCAAGAGCCGCCGTTGCGGCTGCCTAAATGAATAAACCACCCGAAGCACAAAAGCTTCCGATAGCCGATCAGAGAGACAGCCGACAGCCGATTCTGGACAGGGAAAATTTGCATTTTCAGTGGGATTTTTCCAGCAGAATTTAACTATTTTCCAGTGGGATTTTTGACTGTTTTTCAGGGGAATTTTCAGGGCTGAAAATGAGAAATGAGGCAACGATCTTATGCGCCAGATTGCGCGAAAACTAATGTTTTACAAACAAAAAAAAAACGAGGGCGCTGCCCTCGACTCGCCATGCAGTGGCGAAGCCACAAGGGGGCAAGCCCCCTTGACCCCCATCGTCCCCCTCAGATAGACGTTCTTGGATGAAGAACATTTTGTGTGTTTGGGCATTTGTAATTTTATGATTATATTCCAAGAGAAGGTAAGTAATGTTGATTTGTATCAATGTATGCATCTAACATTTGTGTTATTAACACGTTTGCAGAATCATAAGTTACCCTCAAGGGCAGTATTCCAGGTAGTGCGGTTTGATAAGTAAGGGGTGGTTCGGTATGAGAACCCAGGATGGGTATGATGCTCAGGATTCTTACGAGAGAGCAGAAGATGCCATGGGAGAAAATGCCCGAAATAGAAATGATGACATAGAGTCTAATGGAAGGAGATTCCAAGAGACACCGTCGGATGTTGCAGCTACCATGAGAAGCTTGATTAAATCCCAGGAAGAGCAGCATCAGTTGAATGCTCCCATGTTACAGAGTTTGACAGACTTGCAAAAGAAGATAGACTCTGGACGAGGTACAGCAAGACCGGAAGGTAGTAAGAGCAGTACTAAGAGAAGAAGAAGGACTTCTAGTGGGTCATCTGATTCGGAAGAATCCAGTGGGGATTCAAGCTTTTCTTCTCATAAAAGAAAAAGAAAGAGACACCATAGGGATTGCTTTCGAGACGAATTTAAGAAGGCAAAACCTCCTACGTTTGATGGTGAGGTAAAGACTGGGCAAGAGGCTGAAGCTTGGCTTCTTGGGATTAAGAAGTACTTTCAAGTGCATGATTATTCAGGAAACATGAAGGCAAGAGTTGCCATATTCAATATGAATGGAAGAGCATCCATTTGGTGGGAACACTTCAAGCAAGTAAAAAGGATTAACGAAAGGAGACTTAAGTGGAAGCAGTTCAAGAAGTATTTCAAGCAGAAATACCTACCTGACAGGTATTATGATGACAAGATTAAGGAGTTCCATGAGCTGAGATTGGGACAGCAGACCATGGAAGAGTATGCAAATAAGTTTTTGGAGCTGTTGAGGTATGTCCAGTACATCAGAGATGAAAAAGTGAAGGTCCAGCGTTTTCTAAGTGGATTACCTCAGTCTTATAGAGACAGAATTGAGTTTTATGAACCTAGAACTCTTGAAGAAGCAATAAGGAAAGCTAAGTATTGCTATGAGCAAAGCAAAGGTAAGCCTGATTACCATAAGGCATGGAAGGACAAGAAGAATGAGAAGTTTGACCAAAGAAAGAAAGGTTTTAAACCTTCTAACCTCAGGAATCAGCAGAAGCAGCCATCCCAAGCTGCGAGTAAGCCAGTTGGAGTGACTGGAGAAAAGCCTAAAGATCCACAACAGAATAGAGGTCCACTTCAATGTTGGAAATGTGGAGGACCCCACATGCGCAGAAATTGTCCACTTGAGAATGAGAGTGCCAGACCAGCTTATAACATTCAAGAAGCAGAAAC
>LPNX011020290.1:22885-55149 GCA_001517045.1 Pseudotsuga menziesii
GACCATTTTGGTTTGAAGTATTTGTTTGATCAGCCTACTCTGAATGCTAGGCAAGCAAGATGGCTAGAATTTTTATGTGAGTTTGATTTTGAGATCAAGCACATAAAAGGAAAGGAGAATAAGGTAGCTGATGCGCTCAGCAGGAAAATGCAGGAAATGCATGTGGCATCTCTTAGTATTTGCCAATCATATTTGAGGCAGCAGATTGTTAGTCATGTTGCTGGAGATGAATTGTATGAGCAAGTAAAAGACAAGTTGCAGCAGCAAGGTCTCGAAAAGAGGTATGAGGGATATAAATTGGAAGAAGATGGACTTCTCACTTTTAAAGGTAGAATTTATATTCCGGATGTAGCAGATTCGAGGAGAATTGTCATGGATGAAATCCATCAAGCTCTGTATTCTGGTCACCCAGGATATCAGAAGACGATTGCTATGGCCAGAAAGCAGTACTTTTGGCTAGGTATGAAAAAGGACATGGCTGAGTACATCTCAAGGTGTATGAAATGTCAGCAGGTGAAGGTTGAGCATCAACATCCAGCAGGTTTGTTGCAGCCTTTACCAGTTCCAGAATGGAAATGGAAGTTATTTCCATGGATTTTATTACAGGATTGCCGATGACTTGGAGACAACATGATTCTATCATGGTTGTGGTAGACAAGTTGACGAAGGCAGCACATTTTATACCGGTTAAGTCTATGTATGAGGTTGGTGACATTGCAAAGATCTTCATGAAGGAGATATTCAAATTGCATGGATTGCCGAAGGCAATAGTATCTGACAGAGATGTCAAGTTCACTTCCAACTTTTGGAAGGGATTGTTTGCAGATTTGGGTACAAAGCTAAACTTCAGCACTGCATACCATCCACAGACAGATGGTCAGACAGAGAGAGTTAATCAGGTGCTTGAAGATATGCTTCGCATGTACGTAATGGACAAACCAACCAAGTGGGAAGATTACTTACACTTGGTAGAGTTTGCTTATAACAATGGACATCAAGCATCCTTGGGGATGAGTCCATATGAAGCTTTGTATGGAAGAAGGTGTAGGACACCAGTGACTTGGGATAATCCAGTGAACAGGATTGTGCTTGGACCAGAATTGCTCAAGGAAACGGAGCAAGAGGTTGTAAGGATTAGGCAGAAGCTGAAAGCAGCACAGGACAGGAAGAAAAGCTATGCAGATAAGCATAGGGTGAACAGAGAGTTTAGTGTTGGGGATCATGTTTACCTCAGAGTGAGGGCAAGGAAGATTTCCTTGAAGCTTGGCAGTTGTGCCAAGTTGTCACCAAGATACTGTGGGCCATTTGAAGTGCTTAAAAGAATAGGGCTAGTTGCATATAGACTTGCATTGCCTGCTAGCACTAGAGCTCATAATGTTTTTCATGTTTCTTTGCTTAAGAGATATGTACATGATCCTAACCATGTGATAAATTGGGATGCGATTCAGGTGGAACCCGAGGGAGAGATCCGAATTGAGCCAATACGCATCCTCGACAGGAAGGTCACAATGCTCTGGAACCGAGCCATAGGGCAGGTAAAGGTGCAATGGGAGCACTTCGGACCTGAAGAGGCTACATGGGAGCTAGAGGATGCCATGTGATTGGCACATCCACTTTTGCTCAATTCTGCAGAACACAGAGGCGATACCAGTGTAGCATTTTGTTCAATTTTGTAAGCACTAAGGACAGTGCTATTGAAGGGGGAGGGGAATGTAATGCCCCGGTTTTGACCCCGTTACATTAGATGTATATGATGTGCATATTGTAAATGATCATGGTGTGGAGTTAAAGGCCAAGACCCCACCATTGATCGGTTATGCTATGTTTTGGATTTAAATTTGTCACCGATGGTATATCGGGGCATGCGGCATATATTATGTTTTCCATCATGTAAATATGCATCATAATTAATTAAATAAATCCGACCAGCTACGCTCGCGGCAACTAAATCGAAAGGGGCATGATTTTCCAAGGATAAGGATGTGGGGGAAATTTGACAAACTTTGGCCAAAAGGAGAAAAACCCATGTGTCTTATTCCCTTGTTTTATTTCCAACCACTCTCATTGAAGAATTACTGCTGGTGATTGAAGCAGTTAATGATTTTGGGGGCTGGGGTGGCAGGACTGTCAGTCCTCACCCACACGCACACTCTACCCACGATTTTGGTTGTTCATCTCCTCACGCAGACATTCATCTTCACCCCACGAGTTGCTAAACACCCACGAACTGCAAAATCGCGTCCTTCCTGTTGTGTGTGCATCCACGGACAAAAACGGAGCTGTTTTTCCTCACTCAGGGCCTCCATTGTCTGTTCTTTTCCTTGCCGGGTCGGATTGTTTACCCACACACAGGTATTCTTCTGTTTGGGGCTCACATAGTGAGCTGAGAGCTGTGCTCTTGCATCCACGACTGACTGTGAAGGGCCATTCATGTTTTTAGCTGTCTCACAGATTAATTGGGTCGTTTTTCCTTGCTGTAAGTTGTGCTCACTGGTAGATTTTGGAGTTGTAGTCTTCCCCATGTTGTGAATGTAATTGCTGTTACATTTGGGGGCCATTGTAAATTCGAGTGAGAGTCATTTTGGCCATGATAGGGCCAAGAATGACTCAGGAATTTGTTTTCCCTGTTTAAGCTGTGAAAGTTAAATTAATTGCCGGAGTGCAATGGTTGGTCTTCGGACTGTGTTGGGAGCAAGGATGTTGGCTTAGTTGCTTGATAAACCTGGTGGCTGGAACCACACAAACAGAGCTAGAGGGCTGGCCTTCTTCTCCATCACCCCTGAATAGCACTGGAAGGGAATGCAGGGCCTGAGGGACTGTGTAGCAGAGAAGGGACTGATTCCTTGTGTTGGGTGTGGATGGGTGTCTTAGAGGTCAGGCTAGTTCTGGTGTAGGTGTCCCTGGCTCTGTAATGAGCTCCCCAGCTTAGCAATTTTCCTTCTCCACTCCTTAATGGCCTGATAAACCCAACTCTGTTGGCTTGGCTGTGTGTTTTGTGTATCCTTGGCTACGTGTAAGCCTGTTGTTCCCTTATTCCTTGGAGAATCATGCCCAGCTCGGGGGTGGCAGCGCTGCTGAGAGATTGATGAGCACGCTGGCCTATGGTTGGGTGGAACGTTGCAGCGACATAGCTGGTTGCGGATCGAGTTCATCCTAAGATAAGTAATCGTGTATACCTTACCTCTGCAATTCTATATTTGCTGTTAATTAAAATGAAATGAACATGTTGAAAGAATGCATGTATGAATGCTGTTGGTTTCCGCTGTGTATGATGAGTAAAATGCATCTGTGTATGATAAACATTCCTGTGTGCACATTCTAGTTCAAATTCTCTTTCAGCATTCAGTTTTATGCAATTTTTAATCCTGTACATGTTCATGGGCGCTTAGCCCGGCCTGGTAAAGCTAGTAGTCGCGTCCTCTACGCCGGTTGGAGGCATGGGGACGTGACAAAGGATGAATCAGTCCAAGATCAAATTCAAGAAAATCTACAAGAAGAAGACTTTTTTGTGTCACAGGATGAATTTACATCTGCTCTAGATACTCCCAATGACATGAAAGAAAGGATAATAGAAACATGTATGAATGAAGAATCTCCTTCCAATATTGAAGCTCCAGTTACTTCTCTTTCAAAGCCTTAAACTGTTAAATGGAGACCTAAAACAAGACCAAAAAATAAACTGAGAATGAACATGAGAGAAATTTTAGATCCTAAGTTTAAAAGGGATGCAGTAACCACTATTGAAGACTTTTCAAGTGAAGAGGATCACATATGCAAGAATGTGAAGCAAACTTTAACTCAAATTGTAGAAGACACTGAAAGGAACATAAAATATCTTATAAAGATAATTGAAAAAAAATATGATGCTAAAGATAAACAAAAGGTACAGAATATTGAGATTAGTATGACCTCAAAGTCCATCACTATGGAAACCCAAGTAGAAGAGGTTAATATGCAAAAGATAGAACGATTATTTAGATCTCAAGAAGATTTTATCATTGAAGAATGAGTGAAGGTTACTCCAAGTTTAGATGAAGAAGACCATTTACATCAAACACCATTGGAAGCAATATCAGAGATTAAAGTTCTTAAAAAGTCAATGCATCATTACAAGTTCCATAATGAGTACCTAAATGATTCTAATGATAATCTAATGCAGGCTATTAGATCGTTGAGGGAGTATTTAGAAGAAATCAATGGTCACTATCAAGAGTTTATAATAGTTTCAAAGGAAGTTATGGGAAGAAAAAGGAGTGTTCAACAACAAAATGAAGAGTTGCTAAATAAGAATAAAGAACTTCTAGACAAAACCGAAGTGATGGAAATAAAGCATGTTCAATTACAAAAGAGATCCTAGACATTGGATGGACTTGCTATTTTAGCAAACGCAGCTCATCAAATTTAGTTTAAGTTAGACTTTAATCTCTCATCATACAATTGGAAGTCAACGAATCCATGTAACTAAGACAAATAGATGGCATAAATTATGATAGCTGGCATATGGTCGAAGATTTTACTTTGTTATATTTAAAATGTAGTTATTATGTAAGTGTTTTTTCTATTTTTGAACATATTTGATCCTACATATTGGGATTTGAAAACTGTTTTGTATATCTATGATTATAAAAAAGAAAAATAAGAAAATAGCAAGGGTGTTCGTTGTTCATGTTTTAGGAGAGGGTTATCAGATATTAAGCTTGTTTTGTACAATTCATGTACTGATTCTCCATAAGCTCGTTGGAGACTACACTTTGGAATGATATACATATATAATATAAACTAGTTTTAATCATTGTCGTAGTAAATGTTTTTAATGTGTTTGATTACCCTACTTATGATTTCATTTTCTGATAAAGTATTTAACTTAAAATTCTCTAAGTTGGTGGGCTTCACTACTTTTCATGTCCATAATATTTTTCTATCCATTATTAGATCTTTAAAACCGGTTTATGCTTATTGTCTATTTCATGTTCATACAGTCTCTAAACTTGTTTTCTTATTCAATCACGTCATGTTGTTGATTGTTTTCCTTTGTATTCCATTACCCTAAAGCTTATTCTTTCCTTATGATGTATAAAATAGCCACTTTCAGATCCAATTTATCTATGATGTCTAGGATTTGCACTTCTATAGTCTAAGCACAAACTTTAGTGCAAACAAATGCCAAAACAAACTAGGCTAAATAATTGGATTAAGGAATTGAATTAGGCCAAATAAATGGCTAAAGAATCAAATTAATGAATTCTCGTAGCAAATGGCCTGATATGGCCGAATTTCGCTAGGATTGAGATAAGAATCATGAATTTGAACTAGAGTTTAAATGGGTACATGGAAGCACCGTAGTAGCTGAAGCATCTTTTTGGTTTTCTTTAAACACCTTGACTTCTTAGAAGTGAAGTCGAAACAAGTGTTCGGTGGAGGAAACAAGGCCACTGCAGGAAAGCAGTCGACCAATCGTCAACCACCAAGTATGAAGACCTATTGTTAAGCACAATTCCAAACTTGATATAACAATCAAGAAAATTAATCAATAACATTTACAAGAGTTTAAATGGGTAACTTGAAGAAACACAATAGTTGAAACCCTATCTAGTGCAATGCTCCTTGTGGGAAGTCCGAAACAATTTAAGCAGAATGCACCAACAGGCATCAGAATTGGGCGCAATAGCTGTAGGGAAGTGGGAGGAGGAGAAAGACAACAAATTGTTTTCCTCTTGGACTGGGTTGATGGCGCCTGATTGAACATGCATTAATTCCTTGTCCCTGCTCAGATTGGTGATTTATACAATACCCCAAGGAGTTGAACCCCTGTTTGATGCAACACTCCTTGCAAGAGGTCTGAAATACTTTACACCAACAAGGGACAAAATTGAGTGGAACGAGTTGTAGGGATGCGGGGAGAAGCCAACTGTTGGTATGTGGGAGGATGAGGTGGCAAAGAGCCGTAGGGATGATGGAGGAGGAGAAATATTAAGAAGACTTGTGACGCTCTCAAACGGGGTTGATAGCACCCGATTGAACATGCATTAACTTGTCGTCCCTGCTCAAGGTGTCGATGGGATGGAAGGATCTATGGGTGGCAGCATGTGGATCCAGTGATGATGTCAATTTAATGCGTATGTCAAGTCACCATTGCCGAAGTCGAAAAACGTTGATGGGACCGGTTTCCAGAAACAATTCATCGTTGCTGGAGGAATAGGGATGTCATTACTGGAGGACGAAACAAGTTGTCCTTGTCAGAGCGTTGTCATCGCCGTAGGTCCATGTTAGAGAACGTCACCTCGTGGTGCATTCCATTGGGGAATTAACTTACTTCTTTTGTTTTTGTTTATGGTGGAAATCAACTCACAATGATAAATCGATGATTTAATGTGGTACATCTATTTTAATTTGATTTAATGTAGCGGTGATTTGATGGTAAAGTATTACAAAGTTATGATTGCAAAATAAAATCTTTAAATTTATAAATCAATTATTATATTTAAAAAAAATACAAATTTATGTCTATAATGTTAAACTTTGATAAAATAAAAAATATTTATGATAAAACTAAAACTAATAAAGATCCAAAGGATTACTAAATACAATATAACCGTGTTGCTGGTAAGGATAATAATAGGACAATACAACAGTGTAATGAAGAATGATTGAAAATTTAAATTAAAAAAATAATTTATAAATTTATAAATTAATTATTATATTTAAAAAAATACAAATTTATGTCTATAATGTTAAACTTTTAAACTTTGATAAAATAAAAAATATTTGTGATAAAACTAAAACTAATAAAGATCGAAAGTATTACTAAATACAATATAAGCCTGTTGTTGGTCAATGCGACAGTGTAATGATGAATGATTGAAAATTTAAATTAAAAAAATAATTTATTATAAAGAAATGTTAATGAGGTAAATTATAAATAGACAGATGTACCATTATTAAAAAAAACTATTATTATTTAAATTTTATTTTATTTTAATAATTATATTTTAAACCAGATAAAAATAATCATTTCATCAATTTTAACTAATTAAAAAATAAATTTTATATTTTTAAAAATTAAAAAAATAATTTTTAATTTTCACAATATTTCATTTTTCAATTTATATTTTTGAAAAGTTGCAAACTAATACAAAGTCAACTTAAGTTGACTTGAAACCAATTGCTATATAAATATGCATACAAATGCAAAAAAAAAAAATGTACAACATCTTGGCTTTATATAGATCTCATCCACAATCGAAGGCACTTTTATAAAATCTTTGTGATTGGTTTCTTAATGAAGGCGGCATACCTATATTCCATACCTTGTGACCCCACACTCCATAAAGGCGGTGTGGTGCATATATGGGTGGTTGTAAAGAAGTTGAATGGAGGATAGGATATATATAGTTAAAAACAACTTTTCTTTAGTGACTATATCACTCATTGGGTGGTTCATCAAGCAGAACTTGGTGGCAAGTGTAACTAACTAAGAATATAATAACTTTCGTGGTTGGTGGCAAGTGTAACTAACTAAGAATATAATAACTTTCGTGATAATTTAAAAAATCAATGAGCAAAATGTGATGCTAATTCACAAATATAAGTAAGTGACGCTAAGTTGTATCACAATCCCAAACATTGAATTGGTAAAAGAGATTAATTCGTCCTAGCAATGTGGCACATTGGAATGAAATAATTTTATGTGAGTGCACTGAAGAAGCTGTAATACTTTGATTTTCCTTGGTAATTTCAAGGGATACTTTGTATTTAAAAGTTTTTTAAGGGCTAGTGTAATTATTAATTTTCAAAATTATTTTCTCAAATTCTTTACCAACTTTTTTTTTCAAAAGAAAAAGGCTTTTCTTTGATATTCAATAAAGAATCAAAGGGTATCTGATGTGCCATCCCAATATATGGGTTACAATCATAATGCTGGGTCATTGGGTGACAACTATTGGTACATCTTATACAAGTCACAACTCAACAGAGCAGAGAGGGGGCAAAGTAGATATTCTCCAATACAATACCAATCAATAATAAACTGTCCCTCATAACCATTTCTACCGTGAACCAATAAGTGTAGAACAACAATCTAAAAGAGTCTGCTCCAAAACAATCATATGGGTAAATGAAAAGAAGGAGTACATGCTCCAGCACCGGGCTCAAAAGAGCATGAAACTATCCTGTGAGGTCAATTAACCATCAATAAATTCAGTGTATCTTCCTGATCCCGGAGCCAAAATAAGGGCTTTTTTAGACAGGCAATCTATAAGCTGATTGTGTTCATGGTAGACATGGTAGAAAGACAATTCTAGAAAGCATGAACAGAGCTTTCTAGTGTCCCTACACCAATGGTGAAGCTCAGGTGGTGATACGGAGGCTATACCCTTAGCCCAATTGATGATGACAGATGAGTCACCAAATATCTTGAGCTTGGGTAACCCCATCATTTGGGATGTATGCTGAAGGGCCCAAAGCCCTATCAGTTCTGCTCTAGTGTTGGTGCAAAGACCCGCCCCCAATGCAAACTCAAAGGAATGTGACTCATTCAAATGCAAATAGAAGCCAACACCTCCAACATTATTTGTTGACGCCCCATCAAAAAAACCACAGGGATAGACAAGTACAGGACCCGACCCCTTGGATCTAGATTTTTTAACCTTAGAGACAGTGGGGTAGTACAGCAGTGAGGAGTGAGAAATTTGGTGGATTATGCTAATGACAGGCACTTTTTTCCCTTCGAAAATAAAAACATTTCTTGCTTTCCATACAGCCCACATGGCGAGAAAAGGGAGATAGCAATATGTTGATTTCTTAGAGAAGCTGACTATCCACAATTCCAGGAATGTGCATAAGTTTTCAAACTGGAATGAAGGGGAGATTAGGTGTTGTTCCTTCAGGATAGAGAACACATTTTTCTAGACAGAGCAGTGATAGAAAAGATGCTCTACACTTTTAACATCCTTACTGCACAGTGTACATATACTAGGCCCCGTCCATCCTCGCTTTGGAGGTTGTCACAGGTAAGAAGTTTGTTCATAAGTGCTAGCCATAAAAAACAACAAATTTTCCTGGGAAGATTGTTATTCCAAATAAATGCAAGAAGTTTGCTGCCAGCCGGAGGAGAAGAAGTGAGGGCGATGCTATCATAAACAAATTTTGCATATACTAAGCCATCAGACTTATTAAATGCCCAGATCAGAGAGTCCATCTGATTATTGAGGTGAATGCCACAAATTTCCAAACTTCTTGTGAAGGAGTCACACGCATCTTTCCTGATCCAGGAGGATATTGGTGGCCACCCACCTATTCCTCTTAGACCCCCACCATTGTTTCTTTCAGTTTTCCAGTTTTCTTAATTGTAGCACAATCTACTATTTTTGGCAGTTTTCAGGTCCTAAACTTCCAGAGCCGTTTTGAGGCCCTAAACGACATTCTTTTGGCATCGAATGGCCAAGCAAATATGAGTTCATTCCAAACTCAATATTTGTTGTTTATGGATGTAGTCCTTAAACAGATCTTTCTAACGATGTATCATGCGCGTCAAACAGAGGTAGTATGCTAAAGTTACGACCCCGGGAAATTGATGTACCAAGTTACCCAACGGGGCCCACATTAAGGCGTTTCACCTCCTAGGGTTAGGTTTTTGGATGTGCAGGGTTTTCATTGTTTCTCAATAATATATAGGCCTTCGAGCCTCATTGTAACATGGAGTTCAGAGGCATGTAGCTGCCACATCTCTTCTCAGAGATAAGCTACCAGCACTCTAGCTAGTTTATTTCCATTCTGTAAGTAAACACGTTTCAATTATTGATTAATGAAATGAAGTGTTATTTCCACTGCATATTTGTTTCTATGGTTATTTGTGTATTCTGTTGCGTTCCTGCATAAATCCGGATCATTTCCAATCGCCCCCAACACAGAGATCCTTTGCCGTATACCAGTACTTATGTGAACCCGGGAGGGTATTTCGTGCCTGTGAGAGAGTCACAATATCCAAATCCTCTAAGTACTCTCGAAGCCTAGAGGGTATCATAAGTGAGTTGGATATACCAATAATCAGGTCTATGCATATAAGAACATTATCACCATTGCCCACTTGCCAGGCCAGGTTTCGACCAAGCCAAGGAAGGGTTAGCAGGAACCCCTTCCAAATAATTGAAACTCCATAGGACTTGAAAAGCTTACCTCTAATCCAAAACACTACCGAGTTCTTCTTCAAGTATTTGTTGATAATAACTTGATGCCATAAACCCTCGTTCTAGAGAACCATCCAAAGATTTTTTAATCTAAGTGCAATACTGAACCAATACAAATTCTTTATGCCCCATCCTCCATTCTCTTTAGGCCATGAGAGATTCTTCCAATTGGACAGGTGATACCTATGCTTGTTGCCCGAGGAGCCCCAAAGAAAGGAAAAAGCTAAACTTCTGAGTTGTTCAAGACAGAAACAGGAATGGAAACAAGGTCCATCCAGTAGACTGGGATACTAGTTAAGACAGCTTGCACAAGAGTCAACTGGCTTCCTAGTGAGAGAATCTTGTGTGCCTAGTGAGAGATGCGGTGCTCAAATTTCTGTATCAACCAATGCCAGTCACGGACTCTATACCCCAAAGGCTTGAGAAAATAGTCGAGGTACCTAAAACCCACAGTGATAGGCTCCATCTTGTAGGGAAGTGCTTTGACAATATCAGTGCGTATATCAACATCCACATTGTTATAAACAAAACATGATTTATCTATACTGATACACATCCCCAAAGCCATGCAGAAAGTACTTAAAATAACATCAAAAGCCATCCATTCAGATAAAGTACCAGAACCCAGAAGGATCACATCATCTACAAAAAGGAGATGTGTATATCTTCCAAATTCTCTACCAACTTTATTTTCGTTAGAGGTACTGTATTTTAACGAGTTATAAGGGTGTTTGATTTTTAAAGAGCCATAAGGGTTTTTGGATTTTGAAGGAACCATAAGTGTTTATGGAATTCATAAGTATATTTTATATTATTGAAATTATGAGGATATATGATTAACATTAAAAATTGTATGATGTTTGAGTTCCACAAATTCAATGGAACAAATTAGCTAGCTTTTGTAGAATTTTCCAAGTGAGTTAACACAATATAAGAATTAAACAAGGTGGGATCTAAAAATAAAGTAGTCCTCACCAAGAATTTACATATAGATTATCAAAATTAAGAAGAAATATTGAAGTAGAAACATAAAGAATAGAACTCAATTGATGAAAACTTCAACTCTACTATCAAGGAATGATATGAGGAAATATATCATACATGACCAAGAGAAAAATTCGAGTGCTTTGGAGGAAACTCAAGTAGCTCACATGTGGTGGGATTAGAATAGACCAAAATTCCTCAACTATGGAAAGTATCAACCCAACTCATACTACATGGTCATGAATTGGCTAGGTAGGCCCATATTCCATATGAGTGACCATAAAATAAGAATCTAGTGTCTTCTTAGGATAAAAAGCAAGAAAGGATTTATGGAAACAAGCAAACTTTCCAAAGTTATCCTAGTGTGCCTACACTTTCCAATCCAAGGAGAAAAGTTGAATAAAGTATATTTGTATCATAAAAGTGGGATAAAACCTAAAAGCAATGCTCTAGGTCATTAAAAGCAGAGAAAAAGTTGGATGAGAGAAAAAAGAGGATAAGGTGGTCAAGTTGTGTATTATGTATCCAACTAACATCTAAACAACTAGGAAACTAATGAAAGTCATATACTAAGGCATAGAAGGTTAATTTTTTTATAACACCCCCCCTTAAGCTTGACTTATGTGAGGAAAATATTTGTATTAGGACCCAACAACAAAGGATATGGCCACCCTTTACAATTTATTTGTCCAAAATACAAAAAATTAATGATGCTCTCTAGAGATCCAAGATGGCGTAAACTTGATGAAGATGTATGAAGGTATGTTCCTCCTTGGTATAAGAGGAATCTACTCAACTTGATCAAGAACATAACCAGCTGCAAGATGGACGGTGTGGTCATGTACATCACCTAGGTAGCATTGACAATAGAGCCAATTGGGGTGCTCATCATCCTTGAACTTCCTAAGATCAGGTCCAAATGAGACTTGAGGTGCTATAGCCACAAAATTTGAACCAAGATCAAGTCTAAATGAAGTAGAATCAACCCCAAGCAAATGGTGGTGTCCTCCATCTTCTGTGCAATTATGAGAAGATATGAAAGTCAAGATCATGTAGTGGATATGGAGCATGACAGTGCTAGCGAATGCAACAAATACAAAGCGATATTCAAGATTCATAATATCCATTGACACACCAAAATGTGAACCACTGAGAGGTTCTGAGTGTGAATGAACTGCAACAACTAGATGAATTCCCTCTGAATTCAAAATAGAAGACTGATTGGAGAACAATTTGAGAGAGAATGAAGGAGAGTTCTTCTTCAACAAGGATGGTTCAAATGTATTCTCTTGGATAAGCTGCAAATGAAAATGAGAAATGAGAATTATCATTAACTTCTAAATCCACAAGAGAAGGAGTCTCTTCAAGGAGACTTGCAACAATTCGAACTCGTGTTGAAAATTTTGCAATTTTCTTCTTCTTCTTGAACAACTTCTAGTAGAAATTGTACATGCGAAAAAAAATCTATAGAAATCTATATTGGAATACTATTTGGATCTAAGATATGAGATTTGCATTAGTTAATAGGCACATTCAGGAGTGAATCACACTTGGGTAGACTCGAATGCATAAACTAATGGCTTCAAGGAAATTGCCCCAGGATTTTTGTGGTAACTCCACAGCTTATGGTGTGCTACTGTAAGCAGCTATGCTCAACTGATCTCCCTAAGATTTGAAACCATGTAAAATTATCTAAATGGTTTAAACACCATATAAAAATTAAACAAGCCATGATCTAGAAACAAAGTAGTCCTCACCAAGAATTTACACAGAGACTGGAAGAATTAAGAATAAGTATTGAAGTAGAATCATAAAGAATAGATCTCAATTGATGAAAAATTCATCTCTATTATTAATAAATGATACGAGTACATATATAAAACATCATCAAGAGAAAAAATTGAGTGGTTTGGAGGAAACTCAAGTAGATCACATGTGGCAGGATTAGAATAGACCAAAATCCCCCAACTATGGAAAGTATCAACCCAACTCATACTAGATGATCACAAATTGGCTAGGTAGGCTAGATACAATATGAGTGATCATAAAACAAGGATTGAGTGACTTTTCAAGATAAAAAAGGAGGAAATAAGTTATGGAAACAACAAGCAAAATTTCCAAAGACATACTAGCACACCTACACTTTCCAATCCAAGGAGAAAAGCTTAATAAAGCAACTTTGCCTCATAAAAGCAAGATAAAAGCAGAAAGCACTACTATAGTTCATAAAAATTAAGCAAAAGTTGGATGAGGGAACAAAAGAAGTAAGGAGGTCAAGTTGTGTACTAGGTAGCCAATTAACAACATCTAAACACCTAGGAAACTAATAAAAGTCATATACTAAGGTATAGAAGGTTAATTTTGTTTTAACATCTTGGACACATAAAATGAAATAATTCATATCTTATCACAATATCTAGAAAACAGTCTTAAAGGTACTTCCAAAACTAAATCCATGCCTAATGCTTATAAGAAGAAAATAATGTCTTACTTCTTCTTACTTTTTCTACAGAGGATGAAACTCTCCCTCATTTTCCTACTCTTATTGGTGATTCTAATGTTTGGAAAAAGTTAATTAATTTGTATGAAATCTCAAATGACCTTTGTATTTTATTCCTGTGAAAAATTAACTAGTTTTAGTATAATAGCATTAATTTAGTTGCAAATCATAATTAATTATTAGATAAATTGAAGAATGAGTTGTTAGAAATTGATATAGAAATTAAAAATAAGGAATGCGTAACCATTATATTCAATAGTTCAAAATTTTGTAACTTCATTTTGTGTATCTTCTTGAAATTGTCTTGTCCCCTCCTATCGACCAAAGAGAGAGCGCGACCATTTCTGCTACCTAATTAATGCAGGAGCATCCAGCTCAAAGTTCACTTTATTCAAGCCTATGTATAAATTCTCCAACTTCCCCATGGCAGAGAATTTGATCCTTCCAGTGATCAATTTGACCATCTACGAAGAAAAATATCAGAGGAGATCGAACGATGGAGAAAAAATCATGATGGAAATCGATGGTCACAATCTGTTTCGCATCTGGAAACAGATCAATAGATGAGAACCAACCCGCAAGAATCAACGGTGTAGAAAGCTTGAGTTTGTGGAGTCAAGGAAAATGGAAATTGCAATCCCGCATTCTGCATTCCGCATCTCACATCCCACATGTGGAATAGACTATTGCAGAAAAAATTAGTTGTGGAAATAGAGATCATGAATCCACATCCCGCATCCCACAAGTTACGGAAAGAAGAGTTGCAGAAGGAAATCCACGAGGAACATAATTTGTAAAAGGAAATTTCTGCATCCTGCAAGTTGCGGAAACACGATTTTTGTTAGGAAATTCAACCTATTTACAGAAGTCTTGGATAGATCTTGTCATTCAAGCCATCACCAATCCAACAATCTAAGTCACATAACTTAATTTAAAAATGCATTGAAAGAGACATACAAAGATGCATACAATTTCAATTATACAACAAAATAAATTCATCCATTCAACACATTGAACCTTTTCATCATATTTCATCAAGCAAATGCAAATGCAGAGATTAACACAAAGATACTTATCTTTGAAAGAAGCTTGTCCCACAACTAGCTATGTCACTGCAAGGTTCCACCCAACCATAGGCCAATGTGCTCATCAATCTCTCAGCAACACTGCCATCCCTGAGCTAGGCATGATCCCCACAAGGAATAAGGAACAGTAGAAGACTCACATATAGCCAAGGATACAATGAAAACTCAGCCAAGATAACACCGTTGGGTTTACAGACTGTCCACAACAAAGGATTACACACAAGGCCCTGTGCACAACAAGAAACAACCAAGACAAGATCCAATAGGGTTAATAGGATACCATCCAAGCCAATCTCCCTTGGATTAACATGCTTCTAAGGAAGTGGAAATGTAGAAAGGATAATATAGTGGTTCATTCAAGAGCTAGGGACACCTGCATAAGATCTATCTAGTCTAGTATCCATCATAACTGCACCCCAACACAAGGAAGCATCCCCTTCTCTTCTCCACAGTCCCTCGGCCTATTCCTTCCCTTCTAGTGCTCTTCAGGTCCGTGTAGTTGGGATTTACCAGCCACTCTTATCTTTTCATGAGGTTCCTCTCTGCACTAGGTTAACAATCCCATTCCTTTTCTCTTCCACCCTTAAGTGTTGCATACAAATCAGAACCAAACCAGGGTGCACATCACAACAACCATAAGGTAAAACATAGTAAACAGGATCCACTCACTCTGTAACAAAGGAGACTACTGCAGAAACACTTTCCATGACTTAGGTAAATCAGACCACCATTCAAAATGATGAATCGATGCTCGACGACACTAGGGAAAACTCGGAGGAGCGCTCTTTCATAAAATCAAGTAATCTCAACTTCTCAATCACTGAGACAAACAACAAATCACTCATCCTATGAGGTTCACGACTGTTGGATAAGGGTAATCGGTTCAAAACAAATAACACAGAGAAAAGACATGGTTCTACTTGCATGTTTGGATGAAGCACGATGATGAGCATACCCTACACAGTGGATGAAGGATGGATGATCAAAAACGTCCCACGGGTCCCCAAAAACGTGAGGGATGATGAAAATGTGAATGCATGAGGGAATGAGCATATTTTTTGGGTGCTTTCTTTCCCATGAGGCGAAAACAAGTTTTTCAAAACTGGATGCTCTGTCCAATTCGAATTTTTTTCCATACTCTTCCCATTCCCATGCAATAACTTCCCCAACCACTTCTAATGATTGGGCACAAAAGGACAAAAATGGGTGGTTGAAAACTTGATGGATTTTCCCCATGGCCCAAGGGTTTGATTAATTCCCCCTCCCTATTCCTTGTAAAATCATGCTTGCATCTCTTTAACATTGCGGCGCATAGCTGGTTGTGGTATTTTTATTAATTTGGATTTTACATGTTGTCTCGAACATATCGTGCCTAGCTAGCACATAAACCATCGGCATTGATTTTAATCGCCAATACATAAGACACTAAATCCATGGTGGGGATTTTCCTTTATCTCCACACCATGATTAAATACAATATTTACATCATGTTCAATTCAATACCATGGGGTCAAAACCGGGGTGTTACATTCCCCTCCCCCTTTAATAGCACTGTCCTCAATGCTTTACAAAATTTAACAAAATGCTACACTGGCACCGCCCTCAGTGCTCTGCAAATTTGAACCAAAAATGATGTGCCAATCGCATGGAATCCTCTAGTTCCCACGTAGCCTCTTCAAGACCGTAGTGCTTCCTCTGCATCTTTATCTGTCCAATGGAACGATATATAGCTTTTCCAAGTCCTTGCTTGCATGCATCAACACACACCACGAGATATTTTTCTAGTCTTGGAGAATCCTTCTCCTCATCTTGGAACATTTCCATTGTCTTTGAAAACCAACAATACCTATTCTCAAGCCCCAAGCAATGATTCAATTCCCATGTTAGTATTCACAAGAGTTTCCAAAATCATAGATGAATCACATGCACATATATATTGACATAAAATCAACAAAAAGTTGTCAAGTGAACCAAATACTCATATGCATAAGTAGCTTCTTTTAGTTCCATAGGTATCTGACTTGGATTTATTCAACCATGGCACTCACAACCTTTCCCCCACTGCACACCTAGGTGTGCATTAAAGGGTGGCCAAATTTATGCAAGCCTCAGATCACCTAAAAATACCTCTCAACTGAGGTTTGACAGCTCTGTTCTTGATCCCAACACCTCTTCGGGTGCTTCAATAGCAATACTATTCAAGATCCCGCACCTCCTCTAGGTGCTTACCCAACTTAGGTGTTTCTTTTCCGAACACCACAACAGATTAATTCACATGTCAGATTCATTCCTAGAGGATGCAATCTATAACAAGATTTTCAAAATCATGGCGGTATCATATGCTCATGTATATTTAAGAAAATCAATAACAACACAAGTTTGATAAGTAAACCAAATACTTATATGTATAACATCTCTCAACCAAGATCTGGTCAACCCCGCTTTAGAGCCTAACACCTTCTTGGGTGTTCAATGGTAGCTCTAGTTTACGAGCTTAACACCTCTTCTAGTGCTCACTAATGATGAGGTGCTTCCTTTCCAGGAACCATAACATAACATATTAATTCACATGTTAGATTCATTTCCCATAGGATTGATTTCCTACAAGATTTCTGAAATATTAGCTGAATCATTATGCACATGTGTAATTATATAAAATCAACCAGGATTTGCCAAGTAATCCATTACTTATATGTATAGCATCTCTTAACCGATCTGGTCAGCCCCAATTTAGAGCCTAACACCTCCTTGGGTGCTCAATAACAACTCTAGCTTAAGGGCCCAACACCTCCTCCAAGTGCTTACCAATGCTCAACCACTTCCTTTCTAGACATCATAATTCCTAGGGGTTATTCTCTTCACGGATCCCCCACTCTTATGACAGTCCCCTTACGGCATGAATGTGTGCAGAAATAAGTCTAACTAGATGTCTTACACCTTGTGCATCCCCAGTGATGCATGCCGGTGCCTAGATGGCAGGGGGGAGAAGATATGTACCCAAGTACATCCTTCCAAAGGAGCCATGTACTCCCTGTACATGTTTTCATCATCTCACATGTGTTACATATAGAAATGCAGTTTTCATCAAATGCCATTATAAAATTTCAATGATAGGTTTCCAAACCTATTCCAAACACATCGCTTTGAGAAGCTATGTACACCCCGTATATCCCTCCGAGGAACCATGTACATCCAATACATATTTTCATCATCTCACCTGCGTTACATACAAGCATGCAGTTTATATGAGATGTCATCATAAAAATAATTACAATCATAGGTTTTCAAACCTATTCCAAGCACATTCCTCTAAGAATCTATGTATCCAATAACATCCTTCTGAGGAACCATGTACACCCAGTACATCCTTCCAAGGAGTTATGTATCCCAAACACATCCTTTTGAGAAGCTATGTACTCCAAGGGCATACTTTCACCATCTCACCTATGTTACATACAAGTATGCAATTTACATGAGATACCATCATACCAATTTTAATCATATATTCTCAAATCTATTTCATCTATACATGATTTCCCAAATATCAAACGAACAATGACAAAGACAGTCAAAATAAAAATATGAATTCACAATTCCGCTTCCTATAGAAGATCAGATTTTTGCAACCATGAGGTCATCCTCATACTGTTTGTATTTTGTAAGTGGGGAGTACTCATCCCTTACTTATGCATGCTGCCCAAAACCTATACATCCACATACAACATGTCATCATGGCACAATTTTTAATTAGCCAAATAATCATAGTTAGTCAACAAGAAATTTCAGTAATCAAGCAATGCAAGAGAAGCATATCCATGGTTAGCATGATTCAAAACCATCATAGGAGATCATAGTCTCCCCTAATCAACTGAAAACTTGCAATATGAAGTTTCAAAATATGTTCTCAGTGATGGGACCCTCTTCATGGCACATGGCAGCTTCCTGCCCTATGTTTCCTTGGGCACAAACATATTTCTCTGCTCAGGTCATTCTACCTGCAGTATTCAGGAAGTCCTCATATGTAGACCCATACACACGAGGACACTTCCTCATGGAACTACAAGTTCATATGCACGATTCCTCAGCCTATAACTAGTCTTCACTTTACCTGCAAAATATTCTTTAGTGAGCTTCCTGCAATACCCTGTAAGTCCCACAAAAGATCTTATATATGTTAAATTTCTTGGAGCAAGCCAACTCATCATGGACTCAATATTTTCAGGGTCTCTAGATATTCATCTATTTGCAATAATGTGACCCAAATGATGAATTATATCTTCATAGAATTCATAGTTGTTCATCATGCATACAACTTATGCTTCCTAAGAAATTCAAACTCAGCCTCAAATGGTCCACATGTTATTCCTCATTCTTAAAATAAATAAGAAAGCCATCAAGGAAAATCAGAGAAAACACGTCTAGATACTTATTAAAAACATTATTCGTGAGTCACATGAATGTAGCTGGTGCATTGGTACCACTACAACTCATAAGAACCATACCCTACTCTGAAGGTTGTCTTATGGACATATCCATCCGGGACTCTTACCTGATGGTCACCAGACCCTAAGTCAATATTGGAAAATACCTTTGATCCTCTCACTTGATCAAAGAGGTCATCGATCCAAGGCAAAGGATACTTGTTCTTCATAGAGAATTTGCTCAACTATCTGTGATCAATACACAACCAGAGTATATCATCTTTCTCCTTCTCAAACCAAACCGGTGCTCCCCATGAGGACACACTTGGCCTGATATAGTTCTTTCCCACCACTCTTACAGCTGCATCTTAAGATTTATCATTTCTAGTGTACTCACCCTGTAGGTGTCTTGGACACTGGTGCTTTACGTGGCACAAGTTCAATCGTGGGATGAACACCCCTCTTTGGAGGAAACCTTGTAACTTCATCATGAAAACATCCTTGAATTCCTACAACACATGAAGGTCCCCAACCTAGGAGCTTCATTCTCTGCTGCCTCCAAAACATCAGTTGCATACACTCTATAAATTTTCCCACAAAAATTCTTCAACTGTGTTGCTGAAGACTTCCTCCCAGAGATCACTTCTATAAGGCCTTTCAGAACCTTTAGGTTGCTTCTTCATCCAAGCACTTCAAACATCTTGTTGTAACAATCAAGCCTTTTTCGTTGTGCTTCCAACCAATCCATTCAAATGAGGACATCATAGGATCCAGGTGGAAGAACGTTCAGATTTGCACAGGTGGCTAACCCATCCATGACCAATGGACATTTCATTACCACCCCACTGAACTTCTTTTGGTTCCAATGGATAGTTGAACTAACCATGACCTTCTATGCTTTGACTTCTTCAAAGTGCACATCTCAACCAGTCCAAGGGTGATATAGATGTGAGAAGATCTAGGGTCAATAAAATAGAAATAGTCTGCTCAGCAACACTATTATCAAAGTATGCAAGTTTCTTCCCATGCTTCTTCATTTACCCATGGGGAAACCTTACAAGGTTCATTCACATATTATTCCTGCATATATACACAATTCATCAATGTTAAAAACATTGAATTTATTATCTCCCAATGAATTTCTCAACAACACATTCTTCTGCTGGTCCGAACTCTCCCAAGATTTCACGTGGCATTTAGCTAGTTCTTCTTTTGTACCATATTTTCTAAGATGATGTCATGTTCTTCTTCACAACAGTGAACATATTCTTCTATCAATGGTCCAATTGTTTCTTTTCTCAAAGCAACCATCCCATGCTTCACGACCTGCATAGATACACCATATGGACGCCCTTCCAGTCAAATTGAATATGGCTACCCTACCCTTCATATTTCCAAATTAGTCTTGGACTTGGAAATATTTTCTCATCACAAGAGGCCAAGCTTCAGCTTCTTGACCGTTATTTATCTCACAATTGAAGGTAGGCGGCCTTTCCTTCTTAAATTCACCATGTGAATGGTTCTAGTAGCGCATCTTTCTCTTATTCTTGTGAGAAGAAGAAATTGAACCACCAGTGGATCCTTCAGAGTCAGATGACCCACTAGGAGATCTCTTTATTTTTCTAGCAGTGCTCTTACTTCCTTCTGGTCTTATTGTTTGGTCCCCAAAGTTCATCTGTCTCTGAATGTCTTTCAAACTTTGTAGCATGGCTGCATTCAGCTGATTCTGCTCCTCCTGATCCTTAACCAATATTTCATTATCTACCCTATAACTTTGCATCTCCACCCTTAGGATTCTCATGGGAGTGTCTTAAAACCTCCTCCCATTAGAATCTGTCTCAACATTTCCAACTCAAGCATTTTCACCCATGGCATTTTCCTCATACTCATAGGGATTCTGGGCATCATAACTTGTCGTAGGTTCTCATGGCTAAGCCAAAAACCCACTTTTTCAATCAGCACTATGACTCTGAAAAATGTATTAACAACATCATTTGTTAGTTGCACAGCAATTTTAGAAGTAAAAACCATTTACTTACTGTCACCTGGCCCATCCAGGCCCAATACTGTAGCCAATAGCTCTATTATTTTCTCATTTCGGCCCATTTAGGCCCAGCAATGCAACCCACAACTCTATTAACTATTCAACTTGGCCCCTTTAGGCCCAACGCTGCAACCCATAGCTCTAATACCACACTGTCACGTCCCCTCCTATCCACCAGAGAGAGGGCGCGACCATTTATGCTACCTAATTGATGCAGGAGCATCTAGCTCGAAGTTCACTTTATTCAATCCTATGTATAAATTCTCCAACTTCCCCATAGCAGAGAATTTGATCCTGCCAGTGATCAATTCGTCAATCTACGAAGAAAAATCTCATAGGAGATCAAATAGTGGAAAAAAAATCACGACAGAAATCGACAGTCAAAATTTGTTCCGCATTTGGAAACAAATCAATGGCTGAGAACCAACCCGCAAGAATCAACAGTGCAAAAACCTTGAGTTTGGGGAGTCGAGGAAAATGGAAATTGCGATCCCGCATTCTGCACCCCGCATCCCGCATGTAGAATAGACCATTGTGGAAATAATTAGTTGTGGAAATAGAGATTGTGAATCCGCATCCTGCATCCTGCAAGTTGTGGAAAGAAGAGTTACGGGGAACATAATTTGAAGAATGATGTTTACGCATCCTGAATCTTGCATCCTGCAAGTTGCGGAAACAATATTTCTATCAGGAAATTCAACATGTTAACAAAATTCTTGGATAGATCTGGTTATTCAGGCAATCACCAATCTGGCAATCTAAGTCCCATAACCTAATTTAAAAATGCATTGAAAGAAACATACACAGATGCATACAATTTCAATTACACAGCAGAAGCAATTCATCCATTCAACACATTGAACATGTTCATCATATTTCATCAAGCAAATGTAAATGCAGAGATTAACACAAATATACTTATCTTTGAAAGAAGCTCATCCCGCAACCTGCTATGTTGCTGCATCGTTCCACCCAACCATAGGCTAGTGTGCTCATCAATCTCTCAGCAACACTGTCACCCCCGAGCTGGGCATAATCCCCACAAGGAATAAGATAACACTAACATACTCACACATAGCCAAGGATACAATGAAAACTCATCCAAGCCAACACCGTTGGGTTTACAGACTGTCCAGCCAAGGATTACACACAAGGCCCCATGCACAACAAGACACAGCAGAGCCAAGATCCAATTGGGTTAACAAGCTACCATCCAAGCCAATATCCCTTGTATTAACATGCTGGTAAGGTAGTGAAAATGTAGAAAGGCTAAGCTAGTGGTTCATTCAAGAGCTAGGGACACCTACACAAGATCTATCTGGACTAGTATCCATAATAACTACACCCCAACACAACGAAGCATTCCCTTCTCTCCTCCACAGTCCCTCGAGCTATGCCTTCCCTTCCAGTACTCTTCAGAGCCATGTAGTGGGGATTTACTAGCCACTCTTATCTTTTCATGAGGTTCCTCTCTGCACTAGGTTAACAAGTCCATTCCTCTTCTCTTCCACCCCTAAGTCTTGCATACAAATTAGACCCAAACCAGGGTGCACATCACAACAACCATAAGGTAAAACATAGTAAACAGGCTCCACTCACTTTGTAACAGAGGAAACCACTGTAGAAACACCTTCCACGACTTAGGTAAATAAAACTACTGTTCAAAACGATGAACTGATGCTCGACAAAACTGGGGAAAACTCGGAGGAGCACTCTTTCATAAAATCGAGTGATCTCCACTACCCAATCGCTCAGCCAAACAACAAATTCCTCAGCCCATGAGGTTCACGATTGTTGGATAAAGGTAGCCGGTTTAGAACAAATAACACAGAGAAAAGACATGGTTCTGCTTGTAGGTTTGTATGAACCACGATGATGAGCATACCTCGCACACTGAATGAAGGATGGATGATAAAAAATGTCATGCGGCTCCCCAAAAATGTTAGGGAAGATGAAAACCTAAATGCATGAGGGAATGAGCATACGTTTTGGGTGCTTTCTTTCCCATGAGATCAAAACACATTTTTCAAAAATGGGTGCTCTACCCAATTTGATTTTTTTCCCATACTCTTCCCATTTCCATGTAATAACATCCCCAACCACTTCTAATGACTCGGCACAAAAGGGAAAAAATGGGTGGTTGACAACTTGATGGGTTTTCCCCATGGCCTAAGGGTTTGATTAATTCCCCCTCCCTATTTCTTTTAAAATCATGCCCCCGTCTCTTTAACATTGCGGTGCATAGATGGTTGTGGTATTGTTATTAATTTGCATTTTACATGATGTCTCAAGCATATCGTTCCTGGCTAGCACATAAACCATCAACATCGATTTTAATCGCCCATACATAAGACACTAAATCCATGGTGGGGCATTTTAATTTATCTCCACACCACGATTCAATACAAAATTTACATCATATGCAATTCAATACCACAGGGTCAAAACCTAGGTGTTACATAAATGATGTTCTCATGTAATTTGAAGAAGTTGTAGGATTATTGATCTAGGAAGAATAGAGATGAAATAAAAATGGAATTGAAGAACCAAACATAGATTTTAGAAGAATAAAAAGAGGAAGAGGTTGTGATAGAGGTCATCAAGGAGGAAGGTACAATTGGCATCAAAATTGGAGGCACAATTCCCCAAATCAGACATGTTACATGTACTTCTCAAAGTTTAAAAAATCAAACATTGCAATTATTGTAGTAAAACTAATCACAATGAGGAAAAGATCCTTCTTAAGAAAAGAAATGAGGCTAATCAAGATATAGGTAGAGGAAACAATAGAGGAAGAAGTGGAGGGAACATAACACATCCAATTCATTTTGCAGAAAGTAGTACAATTTTTCAACAAACTAAACTAGCCACTGATTATATTTTTATGGATTCTCATACTGATATATCTATTGTTCAACTAACACATGATATTTCCAAATATTGAACAACTTCTCGTAAAAAAAGATCACAAATAAACACATCGATATTTTACGTTCTTAAAACCCTCAAAGAGGGAAACAATCCACTACTCTATCCAAATAACTACTTCAGTCAATACACTAATGCAAAGGAAAATTAGTTTACATATGATTTTCTCACAATTGATCATTAAGAAAATGACCCTCTATGGTCTTTAATTATATATTATGGACCAACTAGGTGTTAAGTGATGGTTAATCATCGTTAATATTGAGGTGAAGATGAACCACTGAATCACACTATGTCTAGAACAAATCGTGATTGTTATATTACATAAGTATAAATGAATACTAATGCATACTAAATAAACACACTTTACCTAAAGACACATTAGATCAAGTTGATCTTAACTAACTCCTAAGTGTCCAAATATCCTAACATCCATTTCTCAATTGTCTAGTCAATTGATTTAGGCGATATTGAACATGGTTAGTAAGTGAGAAGTTTTTAAAAAACTTGATGACTATGATAATGAGATCATTATTTTAGATGATGGTAGTTTTAATTAGGTACAAGGAAGAGGTGAAGTACCTATAATATTTTTTAGTGACTGTATAAAAAACATATAGAATGTCTCTTATGTTATTGGTTTAAAGACAAGCTTAATTTATGTTAGTAAAATCACCCATGAAAATTTTGCTATTGGTTTTATTAAAAATAGTCCTTGATTAAATATTGCAATAACAACATCATAGTTAGAGTATTATAGAGTAATGGTCTGTATATTTTTTTTAGTCTCAAATCAACCACCATTTTGTCAAGCTTTTTTTTCTTGTCCTAAACCTTTTTTCTTGTGTTAAACCCATTTTACTTGTATTCCTTTCTATTTATTAGGACATATTAAAATAAGCTATATTTCACACATAATTCTAGTATTTCGTTGATTTCTATTGTAAATCTAAGGAAGGTTTCATGCTTTGTATTTATCTTGAAATTAACGATATGGTTGGTTGTGAAAATGAGCTAAATGACATTATCATGGAGACAAGAGCCTATGCCATGAGGAGATACCACAACATTGAAGACCAAGATGCATAGTTATTTAGATTTCCATCTATTTCTATGGATCATGGACAAAATGTGTGATTTTTGTTGTGTACTTATGACTGCAACAAATCGTGTGATTCTTGCTATGCATTAACTTATGTCCATAGATTTTGAATGAATAATTGTGTTTGTTTTTTTATTATAGATGGGGATGATTTTAAGGAAGCATACTTATTTAAAAGTGTATAAATGTTGGCGAATCATACTAATTCTTAAAACATCAAATATAAAATATTTGACGATAATTTTCAAAAAAAAATTAATTTTTAAAGATTATATATCGTTTATATAATAATTTGGCGATTTTTAGGGTGAAAAATTTTAACCCCATCAAAATTGGGCGAAACAGGACTTCAAAAATGTAAATTGGTGAATCCTTTTTTGAAGAAAAACATGGAAAAAATCCTATGAAATAAATTTCGCCTTAAAATTATCCTTGATTATGGATCATATGGTCCTTAATATGAACAAAGAAAAAATTCTTAAAATTCCTTTTATTTGGAAACATTCAACAAGATAATTGGTTGTGATTTAGTAATATTTTATAAATATGTTGAAGTTGTTAAAGATACCATTGTATACAACCTAGACACGTTTAAATTCGTTTGAAATCTGTGAAGATCAAACTTTGTATAAGAACAAGGCTCTTTCTCTTTGTAAGAGGATGATATTTTTTTGGGTAAAGTCGTAATAGAGATGATTATTTAATTTTTTATTTTATCTATTTTGTTCTTCTATTCTTCTAAGAGTGACAAATGCGTTGTTTTCCCTACATCTCAATTCCTGAATTTTGCTTGTGAAGTTTTAGCTACTTAAAGTTTACTCAATACTTCACTTTATAGGGACATGGTCCACTCTTGAGGAGAGGCGATGTTGCATATCTTTACTTAGTTATTTTTATGTATTATGTTTTAATAGCAGTTATATCTAAGTAACTAAATCAACGGCATTAGTTCTTGTAGCACAATGATTAATTTAATATTTAATTTCTATAAATCTAAATCATTTCCATTTCCTTATTGTTAAATGTGTGTGCGCTTTTACTTTCTTAAATTGCAAATTTATTTGAGTGGTGATTTCTTTAATTGATTCATTGAAGCACAATAGAAATAATATGTAGAAGAATTCTCAAGATCTGCATAGATAATGTGTGGCACCATGTAATCTTAAGAAGCCTTCTGGAAATTAAGTGTACATGTTCCTTGAATAGCCTTGTCATCGCTTCTAGATTGATATCGGTTTTAGAGAACCTTCCATTTTCGACACTATTGCTGGGGAAGTGATAAAGGCCTAGAAACATTATATATATGTATATATATATATGTATGTATATATATATATATGTATATACATATATATGTATACATACATATATACATACATACATATATATACACACATACGCCACAACACATGGTAAGGGGATCAACCAGGAAGATTGTTTGTCAATAATATTTTGGTGGAATCTCACTGATGTTGTTTTTCATTAATAATATAGGATGCATGAAGTGAGCCAAAAATCCTAGACGAAGAGGTCATGGTCTAGTAAGATCCACCTAGTCTACTAACACACTGGCAAGGAAATCAACATGAAGAGAAAATTTATGGGTGAAGACTGAATATGATGGAATCAGGTTCTAATCCTATTGCAGTAGGCCTACGTTGAAGTACTTTCTACAAATGAAGCAAAAATCATACCTTCTATTACACATTCAATTTCTATAGAGGACTTGATCAACTGTCAAATAGGGTTAGATTATCCAAGAACCACAATACTCTACAGAGTTCGTAGGATCAATTGCACTAGGGGTACCAACCTATTGGCATATAAACCCATTAGAGAACATGAAAGTAGAAGGGATGACCTCTTATGAACATATCCCCATGACTTTTGAATTCCCAAATCAAGACTTGGGAGGACTTGCTCAAATGAAGAACATTCCACCCTTTGTTCAATTTAATTTCCATGGTCTTTCCAATGAAGATCTTGATACGTTTCCTTTTGAATTTGACATCATGCCTAGAAACTAAATTTGTTCCCTAACACCATAAAGGATGCATCCCTTCATTGGCTCACGGGGTGGGGTGGAAACACCATCCAAACATGGGAAGACATGTGATAAGGCTTCTTGAACAAGTACCAATACTAATGAAAGGCCAGAGATATGTGGGAAGAAAGATCTAAGTAACTCAAAATGAAGATAAGAGCTTGGAAGATTATGTTGAGAGGTTTTAGTACAGTCTTTAATGATCAAAATATAACAAATTGGATAAGTATACACTACAGACTATCATTCAGATTAGAGAGGAATCTATTGACCTATTGAATTTCATGGGGGTAGGAGACATATCTTGATTGACTTATGAATATATTTGTGAACTTTGCAAACAGTATTCAAGATGTAATTCAAAGCCTGGTAAAGGACGTTGCGATACTGTTACCCACTTTTCAAAAAAAATTGGACCTGTAGTGACTGAAGTAGAACTCGATGGACGACTTCAAAATAGATATCCTTAGTTCTCTCTGGTCTTAGATTGATACATTGGAAGCCATGAAAAAGGAAGATGCAGAACTGATGTTGTCCATTTTCCACTTGAAAGAAATATACTCTTAAGGATAACTCATTGAACAATGTGAATATATGCACGTTATACATACAAGAACATGAAATTAGTAGTTTTCCCTCACTACGAGACTTGAAGGCTATATGATGACAAGTTATTGAATGAACATACACAATTTTCTTTGTAACTCAAAAGAATCTATGGAATTCTTGACCATCATGTATGAATATGATCCTTCTTAGTTTTATAATGTTTTTTGGGAAAATAAACAAGAATCTACAATATTCTCAAAATGCATAATATGCTTCTTAAAATTGGCTTCCATTGATGTTATGGAAATAATGGGGTGCTCATCCAATTCCAACCCAAACCTAGAAATGAGGGTGGTGAGGATTTATTCTTGGCCCCAATCCATAGCTATCAACCTAGTCTCAAACCCTTAAACCTCAACAACTTCAACCACCACCCAATAACCCTCCTCCAATACCTTCTAAATTACCTATGCATCCCACCCTTAATATGAATAGTAAAGTGGATCAATCCATGTATAATGCTAAGTTAATCATTTATCCTACCTACTCTGTCTCTCCTATGGATTTCCATGTTAAGACCTATATATTGTGGCATTCAATTGCTATGATTATATCAGTAATACCTTTGTTGGTTGACTAGGACCTTAATTGGAATTGTACCCTTTGTCTTATATATATACCAAGGAGACCTATTTTTAGGATCATCTCATCTTGTCTTATTTGATACATCATATAAAGAGGTTTCCACCTACTTGAATTGATAATATTATAAGTATCCATCTTTATATGCATCATGGGTAAAAGTTTCCATAGGAATAAGAGTCCCTAAAGTTGTAATCATGAATGTGGGTGGCCTTGAAAGAATGTGTGCCAACTTATTAATGTTTTCCTTGTTATACTTGAAGGAATGAAGAAACCAAGGAAATTTTTAGGCACGAAATTTATCCCATGGGCTATTTTTCGACCTTTTTTGTCCAAAAAAAGATTCGCCAATTTGTCTTTTTTTTTAAAATGATTTTCCCAAATTCCATGGGATTTCTTTTTACAAATCGCTAAAATTGTCCAAAAACCATATAAAGTCCTTAGAAATTTGAATATTTTTTTAAAACAATCGCCAAACATTTTATGGTTGCAAATTTAAGAATTAGTAAGATTCTCCAAGTTTCTACATGTTGGGCAAAAGGGAAGACCCAGGTTTAATCCTTTTGTGTCGCACCAACAAAAGACCCACAGTGTTGGCCCTTTCGGCAACAACCTGCACGTAGGTTGCAGTCTCACCCGAAACAGCTATGGGGTGCCGCAGAATCAGGTTTCTGCAAGCAAAGAGGGGGATTACTGTACCTTAGCCTTGAATAACCTTATCTATCAGTAATCACAAAGTTTTACCATTTATTCTCATATAAGTTTGCAGATAGATAGATAACCGTGACTTGCTTAACCCACTACAGGGAATTCATAGCGAAGCTTATTATTTAGCAGTGATCTATATTATCAGATATATTTTTATTACTGCATAAAAGATAACAGAAACAGAAAACAACACAAGAAACCACAACACCGAATATAACGTGGTTCACCCCCAGTGTAGGGGCTACGTCCACCAAACTGCGTTTTATTCAACTTGCTACAAAACCCCAGTTTGATCTGCGCACTCAGCTGCAGATTTCTTCAGTCCTTAAAAGCTGCGCACATAGCAGCAGGCCTCTGCGCACACAGCTGCAGATCTTTCCTTAATCCTTCTTACAAAAACCTCTGCGCACACAGCTGCAGAGGTCGTCCACGCACACAGCTGGGACTTAACCTTCTTTACAAAATCAACCTTAACCTTGCCTTAATCTTCCTTACATCATAAAACCTAACCTATCTTCTTTACATAAGTGCTTATTTATACTGCGCATTTTTACAAGACCATGGTCTTAAACCATGGGCACCCAAAAAACCCTAAACCCTGGATTTAAACCACGGGTTTATTACAAAAAAGAGGGTTTTGACTTACCCTGATACCCCTAAGACTATCTTGACCCATAACTCCGCTTACCAACAGCCGCGAAGTTACCACAACTAGTAATCCTTTAGGGTACGCGCCCCAACAGGCCCCTAAGACTCACTAGTGGCCCGTCCCGGGACACTCTTCAGCTTCTCTGGTGGCAGAATTTTGTTGATGAGACATAATGTACTGCTTGGTGAAGCTCTCCATGCTGCTGCCGGCTGCGTACTTCTGTCCTTTGCAGAATTTTTACTGATGAAAGCCGTCGCGACCACCTGCAACACCATCCTTTACTGCGATGGCCGATACCTGACCATCCACGACTTTGGGGTCCCCTGGGATTGCGTGTCCCACTGCGGGAGGAGTATAGCTGGCATGGTTCTGTTACGCCGAAAGACTGCTTGGTGGGATTCCCCAGAGTCTTTCTGCGAAGCCTCACGCCCTTGGTTGCTCTACGTTAGAGCAAACTCCTGGCCGTCTTTGCAAATTTAGAGCAAAATCCTGCCTTTCGATGTACTTAGCCAAGTAGAACTATGCTAGCGGGGTACTTAGAAGGTGCTGCAGACCTCTATCCCTTACTTCCCATACTAGCTCCTGAACATTACAGTCGTTCAAAATATTTCAGGCTGAATATGTCACAGATGTGCTGCAGGCAGAAAATACAGGTCGAGATGGCTCCTTATAGAATCCCGAGGCTGAATTTGGCATCATGGTGCAGTAATGATGCCAAATCTGACGAAGTTCCGGGAATCTGCTCCACACAGCGCCGGATTTTCCCAAAATCTCATTATGACCAGTAATGAGAGCAACGCTCGTGCCAGCGCCGCCGAATGCAGTATGTCCCATCCGTCACATTTTGGGCTGCGACACACCTTGACAACTTTCAACTTCGACACAACCTGACCCTGCGACCTACGACCAAATTGTAGCTTCGCATCCTGTAGACAAAACAGACTACGATAATTCATAGTGCGACAAGCATGTTACTTATTTGGTTGGAGCTACCTCCTGTTCTGAGTACCTGGCCTATCTATGTACTTTTTTAAATGGCTCCCATTTATCATAGAGGGGAAAAGCTCACCATTTAACTTGGCTAGCTGGACTGCGCCCCCGTCAGTAACTTTCTGTACTACATACGGTCCTTTCCAATGTGTCTTAAACTTTCCAGGGAACTTCATGAATTTGCTGTCATAAAGGAGCACAAGATCACCCTGCTGAAAATTTTTCTTCTTGATGTGTCTGTCATGCCACGCTTTTTCTCAAGCTTTCTGCACCTGTTGTTGGAAGCCTGCGACAAATCTATCCTCTTCAAGTTCTAATATCTGTTTCAGTATTTCTGTGATTATGGATGGGTCATCCATCTCGGTGAAAGCAGATATCCGGAGGCTGGGAACAATGTATTCCATGGGCATGGCAGCTTCTTGTCCATAAACTAGTCGAAAGGGTGTCTGGCCTGTCAACTTCTTGCAAGTAGTTCTGTAAGCCCATAGCACCACTGGAATTCGAAGATCCCAATCATTCCTGTTAGCGTTACAAACCTTTGTCAAGCCATGCTCAAGGATTTTGTTAAAAGCTTCGACAGTCCCATTTGCTTGTGGGTGATATGCGGTACTCTTTTGATGATACACTTGAAATTCTTCAGTCAATACTTCAATAGTCCTGTTCAGGAAATGTGATCCCTGATCACTCATAAGAACTTTGGGACACCCAAATCTGGATAGGATGTTGTCGAAGATAAACTTCGCAGCAGTAGCAGTGCTACAGGTCTTGACCGGTCGAGCTTCGGCCCAACGGGTAAGATAATCAGTTGCTGTAATGATGTATCTAGCTCCTGACTTTTTCGCAGGGGGGTTGATAGGTCCAACAAAGTCAAGGGCCCATTTGTCAAAGGCCTGCAATGTTACTTGCGGAGCTAGGGGCATTTCATCCCTCCTAGATGGTTTACCTTTCCTCTGACATATGTCGCAGCTGTGGCAATATTCTCTTGCATCTTTGTGAAGTGTGGGCCACCATAAACCGGCTGTCAAAATATTCTGCGCTGTGGCTTTGCCTGCATAGTGAAATCCTGCTGCACCAGAGTGTGCTTCCGCCAATATTAGAGGTTTTTCATGTTCCAAAACACATCTGCGCAGTATCTCATCTGGTCCCATTTTATACAGCTGCCCTGCTATTAAAGTGAAGTCCGCGGCTCGAACCACCAACTGCTTCTTCTGCTGTGTGGTCATCTCTGAAGGGGGGATACCTGTAGACAAATACTGAGCAATATCCTGGAAATATTCATCAACTATCTGTATAGCAAATAATTGTGCATCGGGGAGGCCTTCGTCCACGTTGGTAGGTTCTTCGCCTGACTCAAGCCTCGACAAGTGGTCAGGTCCTAGGTTAAGTCTTCCAGGCTTAACAATGATCTCAAAATCATATTCTTGAAATAGAATT
>LPNX011020290.1:55540-160556 GCA_001517045.1 Pseudotsuga menziesii
TGACTACTCGCGAGAATATGGCAGGTGCATTCTTCAGCTCGAAGGGCATGACAGTATACTGGAAGGATCCCATTTCGGTAGCAAAGGTTGTCTTGTGACGGTCCTCTGGAGCAATTCGGATCTGATGGTAGCCCGAAAACCCATCGGTAAAAGAGTATACTTCTTGACCTCCGACATTGTCGAGCACTTCATCTGTAAAGGGAGTGGGAAATGGGTCGTGCAGACAGGCATCATTGAGTTTCCTTAGATCGACACAGATTCAGATTTCACCCTTAGTCTTCTTCTCTTGGACGACCATAGGGCTGACCCACTCAGATTCTTCAACAGGTTCAATTATTCCTGCAGCAAGCATCTTATCCAATTCTAGCTTAACCTTTTCCTTGTATTTTGGATTCAATCTATAAGGGCACTGCTTCACAGGCTTCGCATCAGGCTTCAGGGGGATCTTCATTACTCCGATATCTCCCAAGATACCTTTCATTTCAGAGAACTTTGTCGGAAAAAGATCTTGGTATTCGTGGAGAAGTTGAGTTACCTTGCTGACCATCTCGTCATCCCAATAGTCGCCAATGGTAGCAAACTTAGGCTGTTCCTCGGATCCGATGTTAACTGTGCGCGTCTTCAAGGGCTGCGTCACTTCGGGAACTTCGACTGCCGGTCCATGCACGTCGTAGTATCCTTCTGACTCAGGGATATCGAGATGACGCGGGTCCTCCTCCTCGTCAACTGTGAAGTTATAACATTCGACTGCGAGGGCTTCTTGTGTGGCCCAATCAGGGCAATTTTCTGTCACTTCTTGTTCGGTAAATACCTTAGTATGGATGATCCTGATAGCGGCGTCGAGGGCTGGACAGACATCATTAGTAGAGAAAGTATGGATAAAGCTATGAACAAGACAGTCCCAACTTACAGTGTCTTGGCGAAGTTCAGCCTCCGCGTACCAGTTCTTCGCTAGTGGTCCCAGCGTGTGCACAAATCTATGTACCCACTCATCCTGAGGTACATACTTCCATGCCTCGTAGCATTTGCTTAAGTGGTCCTGTGGACAAGTTTTCCCATCAAACTTGCTTCGCGCCTTTGCCAAATGGTCTAAGAATCTCAGGCGAAGGAGCTTCTGACATGCTTTCCAGGTAGGGATCTGCTTCTTATGGCTCATCCACCATCTGACTGCTGTGGCTCTGAATGCTGACTCTAGGGCCTCCATTTTCTGTAGGTCAGGTATATGGTCCGAGAATTGTGCAATAAATTGTTCAGGATCTGTCGAACCATCATACACAGGTATAGTTCTGGTTTGTGAGTCGACCCATCTGAGAGATTTGGTAAGGCAGGCATTGCTGCCCCGATGGTGCTCAGATAATCGGTGTTGCCAACTTTCTAATTCATCTTCAGAGTCCGTCATACAGGAGCTACTAGAATCCCACCCTGTGGCCGGAGGATCCGCATAACCTTCTTCCTGCACCGTGATAGTAGATATAGGTTCCACATCAGCTTGATCCTCATGGAGGAGTGGCTCGGTGTACCGTTCCCCTTGTGAAGGATCCAGGGGCAGGATGACCCTGAAGTATTTCCCTTCAAAGACCATATGTCTCTTCTTTAGGTTGATGACTGCAGCATTTTCCATTGCCCATTCAATTCCTAACAGGGCTGGGTAAGGGTTGCTGTCTTCAATGATCTCAATTACTTCGAAATCCGCGAAAGTGCTAACTCCGTCAATATCTATTTGGAGATCCAGGAATCTTCCTAAAGGTACAATCTTTTGTTGGTTGGCTAGCCGCAACTGTATAGGGGACCAGGCAAGGGTAGGTTTCCCCATTTGTTCCCAGGTTTGTTTGGGTAAAATGTTTACATTGGACCCCAATTCCAGAATAACATCGGTCATATCATATGCCCCTATCTGAGCATTCAATCGCATTTCCCTACCGGTCCTGCTGACTTGATGAACAGTTTTGTCCTAACCACAAGTTTGCAGAGATTCGCAGGAAGCGATGACGTTCTGCAGCTCATTCAGAGCAGCTTGATTTCTTAAAAGTTTGAGGCAAATTTGCAAAAAGGTAGATAGTATACTTACTTTATCTAGCGATGCATCACAGGGTGACGACTGAGGCTGCGCAGGCGCGCTGGGTGGGCTAGGGCCAGCAAAATCCTTCTTGGCCTCCATGAATGTCTCTTTCTCTTTGATGATATCAAATGCAGGAATTTTCTCAGGAGCCTTACGAACTAGAGCTTTGACAGGCCGGTTTGGCGTATTTTGGATGTGTGTCGTAACTCCACTTCTTGCAACAACATTGATGGTTACCGCAAGGCGGGGCTCCACAGAAATCATCTGGAGGCTCTGAGTAGGGGTAGTCTGTCCTGCCTGAATCTTAGCGATCAACTGGGGGCATTGCTCAATCACATGGTCTACGGCGCGGCAATACCGACACGTCGTAGTGGGGTTCCGACAGTCGCGAGCCAAATGCCTAGCTTAGTTACAATTGTAACACATGAATTGGCTTCGGCCGCGCCCGGCCATGCCTCCACGTCCTCCAGAAGTACCTCGTCCCGAGGTGCCCCCCTGGTATCCATAACTATCGTTGCTTGGGCCTTCAGTGTGCACCCGGTAGGCATCATAGGTGCGACACTCATCCTCATTATGACCTACAGATTTGCAAAAATTACAGTAGGAGTTCTTAGGTCCCTGTCCATACCTTTGCAGTAGGGAACAGTTCTCAGGTCGGTGTTGACCTGTCATTCTGCAGAGCTCACAATAGAGAACTTGCGGTGGAAAGGGGTTCGACACACCGGTCTGCAGGTACTTGTTTACCAGAGGGCACCATTCCTTGTCGTGACCTTCGGTCCGACATTGCGTACACCAGACCTCTTCACGATCAGGTTTTCCCTTTTTCATCTCGCGAAGTTCTAGAGCCATCGCGGCTAACTGCGCTTGGATTTGAGCAATACCAGAGTCATCTCCGACAGGGGCAGTCTCTAGTTTCATTGCGATTTCCAAAGCCTCTTATTGGTCACCAACCTTCTGTTGCATGAGTGGAGTTCAGATATGTGGTAACAATGCTGCAATAAACCATTCCTTATGCTGTGCAGGACTAATGGTAAAGCTGACTTGGTCTAGTAGAACTTTGAATCTCTGATCAAAGTCCCAGACTGATTCGCCCCGCCGCTGTTGAATCTCCTTGAGTTCAGTGATGTTCCGCGACTCCGATTTAGGATTCTTAAATTCTTTGACTATAGCCGCCTTGATATCGCCTAACGTAGGGCTCTGAGTGCTGGAAAATTTCATGAACCATGTCAGAGCCCGGTCCTGAAAAGAAGTAATGAGCTGCGCGGCTCGCACATCCGGATCTGTAATTTTCTTCGCGTTCCATACCGCTTCGCATAGAAACTAGAACTGTTCTGGGTCCTCTGATCCCGTGCCTTTAAATATGGGGAGTTTAATGTCATCAACGAGGTGGTCCATGGAGTTTCTGGGGGGGTTGGGAGAGGGACAGGATGTCGATGGGGGGGGATTTACAGGGGCAGACTGGCCTGTGGCCGGAATACGCGGGCTTGGTTGACTCTCAGACTGTGATGGAATTTCAGGGGTAGCGGAGCGGTGTTGCGGGGTGACCGGAGGGTTTCCAATCGACGGAATCTGACTCTTCAGGGTTTACAGGGGTGGACGCGTTAACCTGACCTAAGGAAGAGGGGTCAAAATCTTTCTTATACCTTTTTCCGTTTCGCAGCAACCCACTTTGCTCGTCGAAGGGAGTGTCACTTGCAAACATATGTTAGTACGACGAAACTAATAGTCCGATTCAAACAGCAATATACCCGTTTCGGCCAATAGTATTTCAATCCTTAAACTTAATAAATTCACAAACTTACCGCAGGGACCTTTGAAAAATTACTGTTCAGCTTCGCTGAGAGAGGTGCTCGTGTCAAAGGCAACTCTGTTACAAAGGCTTCCAACGTTCGCGTCGTCCAAAAGTCAACGGCGCGGGAGACCTCTTTGTTCACGTGTTGCACAAGATTGACCCTTGCGGGGGTCCACACAGGGATCCATCGGGCTTGAGAGTTCGTCTTCCTCTCTGTGAACCTAGATAACCACTGGTGCAACTCTATGTGGATACTACCAAAAAAAATTTCATAAGCATCACAAAAAACATACCTTTGTAAAAATTCACTTGCATTTCACCGCGGAATGGCATTCTCTTGCTGCGCAAATTGCAAATAGATCTCAGCAAACCAATCACTGATTTCCTTCACAGAGGGCCTCCAGAACATAGCCCTTGTGGTACAAGGTAAACCCCTCTTGAGCAGGTACTGAGTTCAACCGGCAACGGAACCAATTTGTTGGGCAAAAGGGCAGACCTGGGTTTAATCCTTTAGTGTCGCACCAACAAAAGACCCACAGTGTTGGCCCTTTCGGCAACAACCTGCGCGCAGGTTGCAGTCTCACCCGAAACAGCTATGGGGTGCCGCAGAATCAGGTTTCTGCAAGCAAAGAGGGGGATTACTGTACCTTAGCCTTGAATAACCTTATCTATCAGTAATCACAAAGTTTTACCATTTATTCTCATATAAGTTCGCAGATAGATAGATAACCGTGACTTGCTTAACCCACTACAGGGAATTCACAGCGAAGCTTATTATTTAGCAGTGATCTATATTATCAGATATATTTTTATTACTGCATAAAAGATAACAGAAACATAAAACAACACAAGAAACCACAACACCGAATATAACGTGGTTCACCCCCAGTGTAGGGGATACGTCCACCAAACTGCGTTTTATTCAACTTGCTACAAAACCCCAGTTTGATCTGCGCACTCAGCTGCAGATTTCTTCAGTCCTTAAAAGCTGCGCACACAGCAGCAGGCCTCTGCACACACAGCTGCAGATCTTTCCTTAATCCTTCTTACAAAACCCTCTGCGCACACAGCTGCAGAGGTCGTCCACGCACACAGCTGGGACTTAACCTTCTTTACAAAATCAACCTTAACCTTGCCTTAATCTTCCTTACATCATAAAACCTAACCTATCTTCTTTACATAAGTGCTTATTTATACTGCGCATTTTTACGAGACCATGGTCTTAAACCATGGGCACCCAAAAAACCCTAAACCCTGGATTTAAACCACGGGTTTATTACAAAAAAGAGGGTTTTGACTTACCCTGATACCCCTAAGACTATCTTGACCCATAACTCCGCTTACCAACAGCCGCGAAGTTACCACAACTAGTAATCCTTTAGGGTACGCGCCCCAACACTACACTTTGAGAAAATTATGGATCCTTGAAATTTTTCCTTGGATCATGAAATTGTTGCAAAATCCCCACCCACTTGTAATATTGTAGTGGCTGGTGATATGTGTGGATAATGGTTTCCTTTCCCATGATATAATTTCTTCCACTTCTTAAAACCTTGAACAAGGGCATATAGTTCCTTATCATAGGTAGGGTATTTTAGTAGTTCTCAATGTAACATTTCAAAATCATAGCAGACTGACTTACCTCCTTGAATCAAAACTGCTCCCATGGAATACCCACTTACATCTATCTCCACTTCGAAAGGCTTCTACAAGTTAGGTAATGTGAGAACCAATGCTTGACTAATATTTCATTTTAGCTCATCAAAATTTTCCTTTTGATTCTTTCCCAAATGTAAAATATTACCGCTCATTGTTATGGTGTGGTGTGGTGCAACCGCCATTGAAAAATAAGTGATAAAATTTCATAGGTATTATTCCACCCCCAACAAAGCTCCCAACTTCAGTGAAATTACTAGGAATTATCCTTCTTATAATGGCCTCCATCTTTCTAGGGTCTATCTTGAGTTCCTCTCCATTGATCACACACTCCAAATGGCCCAATGATTGTTGAGTAAACTCACATTTCTTAAAATTAGCCAACAACTGGTGTTTTTCAAGAGTCTTGAACACCTACTTGAGGTTCATAAATGTGATCCTCCCAAGTAAATCTATAAACTAGGATATCATACAAATACACTATAACAAACCAATCTAAATATGGGTGAAAACATCATTCACCAGTCTCATAAATGTAGCTAGTGCATTACATAAACCAAAAGGCTTGACCAACCATTCAAACAAACCTTTCCTTTTCTTAAAGGCGGTATTCCATCTGTCTTTTTCTTTGACACATACCTAGTGGTATCTCGACTTTAGAACCAACATGGGGAAGTATTTGGAATGCTGGAACTAGTTTAAAATATCATCAATTTTAGGAAGAGGGTACCGATTCTTAAGTGTAATATTATTCATGACTTTGTAGCCAATACACATCTACCAAGTCCCATCCTTCTTGGGTACGATGATAATAGGTGACCCACAAAGTGAGGTGCTAGGTTGAATCACTCCTTGCTCCAACAACTGATTCTTCACTTCATTAGCTTCCAATATAGACTGTCGATACAACCCAATATTTGGTAACGGGGAGTCATGCAACAATTGTATTTTATGATCTACTTCCCTCTTAGGTGGTATCCCTTTAGGATGAACACTCCTAATTTGTATTCCTGTAGAAACTCCTGCAATGGATCTTTTTTCTCTTTAGTACATCCCTTCATGGATTCCTTTATTTTGACTGATTCATCACCTGAATGATTCTCTTGTAAGAACACAACACAATTTTTACTTGCATTAATTAACTTTTTGGCTTGATTGGCACTTACTATCTATATCTTTGATTTAAATTTATGTGCATTGATGATGAATGACTTCCCATCCTTGATTATGTGGTATTGGTTTTCTCTCCTCATGAAAACTACATCCCTCATATACATGTAGAGTCTTTCAAACACCACACCACACCACACACATCAAGGGGTGGTACATCTAACTCCACTTCATCAATAAAATTTGCACTTGAATCACACTTGAAATTACAATGTTTCATGACCTTTATCTCTATATCCTTATTTATTCATCCCAATGGATAGGATTTAGGATGGTCATGAACCTCGAAACCAATCTTGTTGAATAGACCAACTGCTATGAGGTTGGACTAAGAAATGAAATTGATTAGAGGATCTACCTTGGTATTCTTGATCTAGGACTTGACATGGAAGAATTTTGTCATCTCCTTCTCTTTATTATATGAAGGATACTTATATTAACCTTCTTCTATACTGAAGTGCAGAAAATATTCTCATCCACATATGAGTTTATGTTGTAATCAATCAGATTGCAAGGTTACCAATGATACACATAAAGAATAATAGAACAATAATAGAACAAGAGACAAGAATGGTATACAGAATAACAAATTATATTACTCAATTACACATGTGGGTTCATACAACAAACCGAACCAAGTATCTATCTGGCTCAACAACCTATATATACAATTACAAAACAGTTATAGTAATTGCCTATTAGTTCAACCAACCAACACGACCTATGAGGTTGACCTAATTTACAATTAGTCAACTAATGAGTCTAGACGGCTTAGCCAACTAGCTCCTCCAACATCTCCCCCAGCACAAAAGCTTTCTTCATTCCTAAGAAACAGGGAGGTGGAAAAATTTATGTTTTGAATAGTTTCAATAATGCTTTTTCATGGGATATGTTGCATTATAGACAGTTGTTTCTAACTACATACTTCCACAATAGCTTTTGCAGTAATTGCCAACTAATGCTATAATTCCTCCTAAGTGCAAAGCGCCTTTTGTATGTCTATGGTTAGGGTTGTGAGACTAGAAAAATTCTCCATTTTTTGGTGTATGTCTATGTTAGAAATATTTCTCATGTTGGGTCCCAGAATTTGTGCTTTTTCTTCGGCAGTCTCAAGTAATCTTTTCATATGAGGAAAAATCTTGTCGAGGTTGACTAGGCTTGGTCTGTCTTGGCTAATCCATTGGTGTTCTTGCTTCTCCAATTTGTATAACTTTTCCATTTCTAGCACCAGCTGGTCCTTAATTGTTTTATCCATTTTGTCCATGCTCACTTGTTAGTCCTGCAGTGAACTAATGATCTCACGAGTATCCTGTACCTGCTGAAACAATTGGCCATAATAGGTGAACCAATTTCTCAATACTTCTTCTGTTACAATGGAATCTGTGATATTCTCTCTTAGCACGATGTAGGCTGCCAAAAATGTTGTATACTGATTTCTGAGTAATATAGTAGTTTCTTCTACATGCTCATGTTTCCTTTCTTGTAGTTGTGCTTGAAATTTTGACACAACACTTTCAAACAGTTGGTATGATTTGTCCAATGGGTTGTCTGTGTCGACCCCTTCTAGGGTTGAAATAAATTGCCTCACCAAACTTTCACATTTTGTCAAAAATTCAGTCTGGTTTGTCTTTAGTTTTTCTATTTGTTCTTTTAATTTCTCTCTTCTTATTCTTAACTCCTTATTGATGGCGTCCACTAGTTGGTCTAGTTCCCCTTCTCTTATCTTCTGCACATCGATTGTTGTTGTCAATCCTAACTGAGCCAGGTGAATAACTGATGGTATCTGTTGCTGAGCCAACTATAATTGTTATTGGTTTTCCTTTTCTTTCTTCTTTCTTTATTTTCTATCTTTTCTTCTTCAGCGCTCCTGTTCTCTATTTTTTACTTCAGCTTCTTCTGCCAACGAAGGTATGGTCTGCGTTTTCTCTGTGGTGTTTCTAGGTAAAGTAGGATTTATTAACTAGGTTTTTGGTGGGGGAATGGTAGATGGTGGTGTAGGTGAAGGCAGTGTGGCTAAAGAGAGAGGTGGTGGTTGCTCAGAGGTTGATGGTTTAAGAGTCAATATGGAATCTGTTGGCAAATGTTTTTTGACAATTTTTGGGGATTCAACAGTTTTGGGGGCTTCAACAGATTCTATATTCTCGACCATTTCTTGGTTTGGTGCTAATGATTTAACTTGATCAAAGTCGGCAAGCTCTTCTGAAATGGTTTGTTTGTCTTCTTCATGAATCAGGTTAGGGAGTGGGGGGGTTTCAATGGACTGTGGGGTAAATGAGGAGATTTGTTGTGCTACAATCTCATCTGTTTTATCTAGATTTCTTTGGAAAGTGGTTTTCATATGTTGGCATGATTTGTGGCTGGTCAGGGTTTTGGGGAATGGTTAGAATTTATTTTCGGGTGTATGATATGATAATCAGTCTTATTAACATTAGCTGCTGAATAGTGGGAAAATGGATGGGATTTGGTTAATGAAATATTGGAGGTCAATATCTTTATCAACTCTAGTACAGAGGTTTTCAGGTAGTGCTTGTAAATACAGGTTTATGGAAGTTGTCGGTGTAGTGGAGGATGAAATCAGTAAACCTTCTTCAACTATTTGAACTAGGGATGGAAGTGGTGGGGTGTAAATGAGGTTGAATGGGTCAACATCAGGTGGACTAGCAGTGGTTGCTTTCTTTGTTTAATCTGTGATGAATTTTTTGAATTATTCCTCGTCTGATACTTTGTTTTTAGCAACATCTATAGAGTTTGCACAGCTCGAGCATGTAGCTCATCTTCATCATCTAACTGTTCTTGATGTAAAATCCCATTCTTCCCCTTTCCTTTTACCAGATTCTTCCTCTTCTGTCAAGAATTAGACAACTTGACAGCTAGTTGATGGATGTTTTCTTTTGTCATTGCATATTCAGGAAGAAGGTTATCGGATTGGGTTTCTTCATCTGTCTGTACTGTTTCTTCGTTCTGTTGTTGTGTTGGTGGTATTATGGCAACTTGTAGAGTGTTAAATTATTCTATAGGAGTATAATCCAGAGTAAAAGTACTGATATGAAGTCGTACTTCATAGTCCTCTTCTTTTTCCTCCTTAGTTAAAGGTTCGATGATAGGTTGATCGAAATTCTTTGTGATTGGTGGTATGTCTAACTTGGTGTTATACTATCGCATTAGCTCTACAAAGACATCTTTGACTAATGGTTAACTATCGAGGGGTTCAACCTTCCATCCATCTCCCTGCATGTACCATTGAAGTGTGGTATAATTCTAATTGAATGTGTGTAGTTGACGGGAGACATTGTTGGATATTCTGCGGTACCCTCCATTTGGTCATTTTTTATTTTAAATTTTGGAACCAAGTATCCAACCAGATCTTGGCTTTCTCTAATTCTTGTTGATTCCTAGCCTTTGAAAAATATTTGAAATTCTGCATATCGATTCTAGTTGGTTCATTGAAGTCCAGATCTTCGACTAGTTGAAGATGGTACATTGCAATCCATATGATTAAGGAAGGAAATTTGATTGGCATGCCCTCCTCTTGACATTTTGTGCAAGTTTTTTTTATCATTTCTGCTAGGTGCTCTTCCTAGTGATAAACTTTCCCTTTTTCTACTACATTCACGATGGATTCCAACATGTCTAGTTTTAAGTTGAAACCTCACCCTGTGCTTGTCAGACCTGCAAAGATAATCTTTGCCAATATATTGTGTGTTGTATATTGAATTTGGATAGTTATTAGTCCTATTGAATTCTTTCCTTCTAGTGTTCCTGTTATCTTTTTGACTAGGTATGGTCTTGACCTTACAGGGGCTGGTTCGCCTTTATTCGACAATCGGGTAAGCCTATAGATTACATCACCAGATATTTCGACAGGTCTATCAAAATAAAATTTTCCATTTTGGTATTAGATAATAATGAACTGTGTTATTATTTCCTTTGTTCCTGCAAACTTTCCATGAGAGGTGCATTCATGTACACGAGGATTGCGCTTGCACTTACCTTTTGAGATTCCTCCATCATTTTCCCATATTTGTATGACCATGACTTGATTTCCTTCCACAATATTTCCCATGATGCTTCTATAACCTTTGCTTTGCGAACATTATCCATTCATTGTACCAACAGAGTTGTATTTGTTTCTAACTCTTTCATTTTTTTTGTTGCTGATATTGTATTTGTCTTTTTAGGTGCCATTGTGTCGGTTAAATTCACTGGTTCACACACAGGTATCTTGGTCTTAGGTGTTTGGTAGCTTTGATTTTATATCTCTTCATGGAATGGTGCTTGCTCTTCATATGGTGTGGTATTTATGGCATAAATAGGTGGAGTGGGTAGAGATCTGGTACATGGAGGTATTAATGGTGGATTTGACTATGAAGGATGATCTGTCGAAGGTTCTTTTAATGCACGCTAGTTTTGGAACCCCTTCTGTCGATGATGTTTATTACTTGATTCGAATGTTGTGCCTTTTGTAGAAATAATAGATCAATTCTATGAGAAATTATGCTAAGAAGAAGCACAGAAAATAGTTCTTTCCACTAAGAATTCTCACAAGCATACACAGGAAAAATAGAGAGAATAAAAGAGACTGAATCACATGAATGAAGAGATGAATATTGGTGTGTATCCTTCCATTGAATAATGATGAATAATAGTGTACATAAATATTACATCCCTCATAGGAAAATCGAGTTGTATGGAGACAGCTCATCAATCTCAAAAAGGTTGACTTACCAAAATATAGAAAACCCCCATAGGTGGCTAAAGCACTTCCCAAATCTATCAAGGACCTCACAAATTGGAAAATTCATGAGTGATTTTTCAAGGAGATGGAAAAAAAATGATAATCCTATAAAATGGAGGAAAATTCACGAAGGATGGGTTGGCAACAAAAGGACCCAGTTTCCTAGTTTGACTAGATTTACCTTATCCACAGAAAAGCAGGAAAAGCAGAATAAAGCAGAATCTGTTGTAGAGTGTTGTATACTAATTATGGATTGTCAAAAGGTGGTCAAGATCAACCCAAAATTAGAAAAAAATATTTCCTAGGATATAGATGGCATGTATTTACTTTAAGGTGCAAGTGGATGCCAACTAATTAAGCTAGTGGGTGAATAATTAATTAAATAATGATTAACTATTTTATCCTAAGTTATGAATGGGTTTAATATATTCCAACACCCCCCTATAAGTCTAAATCTATGGTGGTATGCAAAAAAATATATATGCATATGGATGCATATAGGGCCCAGCAACAAGGCTATGCTCACCCTTTAACAATTATTATGTCCAGAAAAGTGAGGAAAGAAGCAAAACCACATGGGGAAAATCCTCCATCAAGAAAAAACAAGGCACAAAATTTGAAATAATATGTATTCAACATATCCTTATCTTCACTTTAATGAGCTGAATGAACTGCTTCTGGATGAAGGAATTGCTGAAGAAATCATGAATTCCATGATCATGCGCCAGAGTGTAGAACCTGCAAGAAGGAAGAGGAGAGACTCCTTGGATCTCATCAACTAATGAAGTAGGAGCATTATCTGAATTCTTATTTCTGCTGTTAAAATTTGATCTGAAAACATAAACTGAAATGTAAAATATATATGTGCATACTCCTTCCCAAAGAGTACAAAAATTTAGACAATTTATTTCACACCCAATTCCCTGAATAGTTGCAAAATTGTGATGTGAATCACATGTCAATATTCCAATATGATGTAGCACCTTTCCATATCTGATATGAGGCTGATAAAACTCTGATATATCAGAAATATTATCATATGGAACAGCAAAGACAAAGGCTTCTTCAATGGATCCATGAGTATATAGGGCTAGACTAGGAAAATTATGAGCAATTGGGGAAAACTGATAGGTGTAAAAATCTGAATGATGGATGGGCATAAGATCTGAACCATAAGTGTTTAGAACATATACAAACATATTTAATATTAGTACAAATATTACTAAGGTCATGGATAACCATCCATTGAAAGATAGGAAAGACTTTAAACCATGTAAGTTAAGTATCATTGCATAAGAGACCAATGAGGAATCAATTAGTGAACTAGGGATTTGTATAGTCTTAGGATTATTCAGAGATATGGTAGATGGTATGGGTGGTGGTATGATATGTGTATCAACCTGCAAATATTCTTCCAAATCAAAATACAAAGGATCACATATAAGGATATCAGTAGACTCATGGGAATACACTTGTAATGATTCCTCTCTATGAAAGGAGGAAAGAATGAGATGTTCGCAATCTTCAAGGAGGTTCTAAGTATTGATGCCAAGAAAAAAGGAGGAGAATATGAAGCACATGATATCAAGTAAGTTAAGTGGTATGACACAAATAAGGCTTGATTTGGCTAAGAAAAAATCCTAGAAATCACTGGGTTGCGCACCATCAATGAGAGAGGTATGCACAAAGTGTGAAGGATCTAGCACATGGATCTCAGAATCTAAGATAGGAGATTTTGAGAACAATGAATAGGTGATATGATCATCATAAATATCAATAGAATATCCATATGATACTTCTTTTTCATCAATAGTATCACAAGAAGAAAAATCACCTTCAAGAGACACATCAAAAGATGGCTCTTCAATATTTGCTTCTTCATTGAAGGAGGAAGCATTCAAATCAAGGAGGGCAGCAACAACATGAAATGTATGAGAAAGTTATTCATCATGATCAACTTCATCAGAGAATGTAGAGGCCAAGAAAAATTGAGAGAGAGAACAAGAGGAGATGTTGGGTTCTCTCCATGCTTCATCTTCTATTTCCTGCAAACCAAAAGATTTGTCCAAATTCTTCCAAAGATCAAATGGATACTCAGTAGAATCTATGAGATGATGTATATTTGGAGACATTCCCAAATACATAATTCCATAATCTCTATCACAATTATTTATCCAATCAATCTTCTCTTCATAAGACCGAGTTTCGCTCAATGAACCAATGGAGACATCAAAGAGACATTGCCTCTTCAAGTATGCACTCATCTTGGGCTTCCAATCATCATAGTTGAAAGGAGATAGTAGAGGAAATTTTGAATCCATATTGAAGTTGCTGATATTCTCTAGGAGATACTCTTTGCAACCTGCAAAAAAAAAACTAGGAGAAAATCGTGTAAGCTAGACAAGCTCTTCTTCAGAGAGGGATAGGAGACTGGATGCACTCCTCAACTCTGTAGAACTTGATCAACCTTGATGATCTGATACCATGTAGGAGATTTCAAGGTTGTGCTCCCTATAACTCTGACACCATGTAGAAATAATAGATCAATGCTATGAGCAATGATGCTAAGAATAAGCATAGGAAATAGATCTTGCAACTGAGAGTTTTCACAAGCATACATAGGAAAAATAGAGAGAAGAAAAGAGACTGAATCACATGAAAGAAGAGATGAATATTGGTGTGTATCCTTCCATTGAATAATGATGAATAATAGTGAACATAAATAGTACATTCTTCATAGGAAAATCAAATTTTATGGAGACAACTCATAAATCTCAAAAAGGATGACTTACCAAAATATAGCAAACCCCCATAGGTGGCTAAAGCACTTCCCAAATATATCAAGGACCTCATGAATTGGAAAAATAATGATTGAGTTTTCAAGGAGATGGAAAAAGCATGCTAATCCTAGAAAATGGAGGAAAATTCATAAAGGACTGGTTGGCAAAAAAAGGACCCAGTTTCCTAGTTTGACTAGCTTTACCTTATCCACATAAAAACAGGAAAAGCATAATAAAGAAGAATATGTTGTAAAGTAATGTATACTAATTCTAGATGGTCAAAAGGTTGCCAAGATCAATCCAATATTAGAAATAAATAATTCCTAGGATATAGATGGCATGTATTGACTTTACGGTGCAAGTGGATGCCAACTAATTAAGGTAGTGGGTGAATAATTAACCAAATAATGATTACTTATTTTATCCTAAGTTATTAGTGGGTTTAATATATTCCAACACCTTCTTTATGTCGATGTGCATCATGATTGTGGAAATGTCGGTGGAATGGGTAGTATTCAGCGTGTCGATGATTATGATGTTGGTGGTTATATCTTTCTAATGATAATTTGCTACTACCTTCATGAGAATTCATCCAAGGCCCTGTCATGTTTATTTTATGTGTTGTTTTTCTTGTTGATCTTAGGTTTTATAGTTTTTTATTTTTTTTCAATTTTATGTTATCAGTTATACAACCTTTTTCTTTAGTTTTTGTAGCATTTTATTAGGGCACCATTAACAAGTTTCTGAAATACACTGCCTTGTAATGTTTTCAGTCGGACCGATCCGTTAGCATTTATTTATTCGACAATATATGGTCCCATCCAATATGTATGTAGTTTTTTTAGTTTTCCTTTTACTCGATCATTATACAACAACGCAAGGTCTCCAATCGACAAGTATTTATTTTTCATATTTCGATCATGCCAAGTTTTTTTTTTCACTTGGTGTCGTATTACAATTAGTTGATGTTATTCTAGTTTAGACAATTATATTACTCGTTTTTTCCTAGCCTCTTGTTGATTCCTAGAATATTCCTAGGTACCGACAATATGGATTCTCCCCAACAAGCAATCCCAACTAGATCGTTCACCATTTGGTGTGGGGAACCCATCCGGTTAGCAACCCAACCATCGTAGAATTAAAAGTTTTAAGTCTTTCACTGTTTGTGGCCCGGTCCATCGTTTATATTATTTTATCTTTGAGGATGAAATGCAAGTGCCTAAACTAAATGAAAGTGAGTGATAAACAAGAATCCCCGAGGAGATGCGCAGGTTCTTACCTCTCGCCTTACGTGAATCTTGTTCCTTAACCACTTCTAAATTAAGAAAATCTAAAGTATTCTAGTCTGTTCTAAACTAATCTATCCTACTCCCAAGCAGAGAAAAATTTAAATAGAAAAGATTAATGTACTGTAATACTACATATTAAATTCTACAGATAGTTATTTAAATTCCACACACATAGTTACAATAGAGAAAATAAACAAATATATCTTTTCTTTTTTAAAACATTCATTACTGAATATATGCACAAGATTTCAAGTAGAAAGAAAAATCATTCATCGTTACAGAAATAATTCATAAGGTTAGAAAGATCTCACAGTTGCACGGAAGCTAAATAAGAGTAATTCAACATTGGCACTCCATACAATCCACGTAAAATCATGTACAGTCCTTCCCCAGCAAAATTGTTCTTCTTTATTCATAGAAAAAAGTAGTTCTTCATACAAATAAATCAGCATGCTTGCGCTAGTGAAAGTCCCTTATATTCTATCCTGTATTCCTATTTATACTACTATTACAAATGGCTCTTTGACTACCCTGACTTTAGAGCTTCCCTGACTTTTCAACGTCAAAATTTGTCCTCCAGTTCTTTGCACTAGGAAAATAAAATAATAAATTACATAAAGTGCCAAAACATAGAAAAGATAAATTTCAGGTGGGTCCAGTTGGTCTTAAGATGTACTCTCCCCATGCATTTAACTCTTCTGCAATAATTCGGTAATCCACTGGCTCCAGTAGTCTGACAATTACCTCATGCATTACTAGTTGTGACTCCACTTGTGCCAATTTTGGTGGGGTCACTCTGTATAGGTCTTCCAAGAGAAAATTGCTTATAGAGGCTTGTGCAATCCAGGTTTCAACCACTTATTCACTAATTCCTTCAATTTTATGAATGCTTTATTTATCTTCATGCAACCTGTCCTGAAGATACTTCAGATGTTGATCTTTGTTTAAAAAGTATTTGATTTTCACTGCTAGAGATGTATGGCATTTATTATGAACCAAACACATTTTATTGTAGAACTCTGTGCATCTTTCCACAGTGTTTTCAACAGTAATGGTCAATCTCAAAGAAGATTTGTTGCCAAAATCTAGGAGTGCTAATTCTATCTTCAAACCTTCTGTCATCTTTTGAGGAAATTGTGTTGGAAATGTTGAATTGGATTCCACCCAAGTCAGCTGGCCTTGAACCTTTTTTTCCACCTTTAATAGCATTGTTTTGAAATCAAGTGACATTGTTGTAATCTCATTCATCCTTTCCTCTTCCCGCATGACCTTATGAATTTCTTCTGCGAGTTTTAATTGCACTTGATGAATATTCCTCTAGATTAGGAAAGCTTGATCATGGAAAGGAGTGATATCAGGTTTCGTTTCAATGGTTATCTTAAACCAAGTCTCCAATGATTTGTTCTATACCTCCATCTCTTCTTCCGGTGTTCTCAACTCCCCTGCTTGTTTCTTTGCTGCAAATTTCTATGCTTCTAACTCCAAAACGTTGTATTCAAGATCTTTCTTCTCCCCTTCCATGATTGTAACCGAAAGCTCCAGTGCATCCTTTTCCAATTCTAAATCTTGATAATCCTTTTGGAGCCTTTAAAATTCTGAAAATGTTTCCTCATGCTTTCTCTTCAAATCTTTTCCTTCTCCTATTTCTTTGACTAGAGTGTCTTTCATATTAAGCATTATTTCCTTATAATGTTCAGCATCTCCTACTAACTTGTTCACATTATCCGCATTGGCTTGCGTGGCTACTATGCTTACAGTTGCTAGGAATTGAGGATCATGATTTGTGCCTTCCATGATAGTCTTCTTGGTCACTATGACCTCATCAGGTTGATCACCGATCTTTAATCTCTTTTTGAATCTTCTAACAATATTTTTCTTGTTCTTGTTGAAGAATATCGTGTCTAATAAGGTCACTGCATGGTGCTTAGACGGAGTGAAATGAACTAATCCAAGCTCTCCAAGAGGAACATGGCCTCCTATTATTGTGTCACTTGCTGGGGAAAAGGATCAGTTGGATGATCTTGGGCGGTGTCCTAATTCAAACTCTCTTTGTCCTTGTCTTCTTTCTCCTTCTTCCTCAACTCTTCAACTACTTGCTCAGCTTCTCTCCTTTCTCTTTCTTCTGATTCCTTTTGTAGTCTTTCCTCCTCTTCTGTTTGTAGTTTTTCTTCTTCTTCCTTTTTCCTTTGAGCCTCTTCGGCTAGTTGTTTCTCAGCTTATTCCATAATCTTTCAGGAATCTTCTTCTCCTTTCCTAGCAGCTTCTTCCTACTGCTTCTGCTGTTGTGTTGTGTTGCTGCTGCCTTTTCCTCCACTGGTGTTGATATTATTTTTGAACCGCTTAATCAAGGAAGTCATGTTGCATGCATTTCTGTATGTCTCCCCATCTTTGTCAAAATGATGAGTGTATTCAAAATGAACTCCTACAAACACATATTGTTTTGAAACCTTGTCAAAAGAGTCATTTTTGTGAAAACTATTTTCCCCAAAGTGGAAACCTTATAGATCTTTTACAAATTCTGGTGCACTTTTTACCCTTGTGAATTTATAACCGCTAATGCAGAATGGAGGTGGTGGGAAAACTACTTTCTTCATGTTGAATAAGAAATTTTTGAATCCATCTATGAACATTTGTCTCACTGCCTCCTTATGGAATACATAGTCCATGGCGCATCTAGGAAACAATGATGGAGCTCGATATCCTCCATACATCCTTAGATAAGTACCCTCCTTAGAGAAATATTAGTCTCCATATTCACATATAATCTCCATTGCACCTTCAGACATGCAATTACACTCTTCAAGGAAAATGATCCCATACAGTGGCATCATAAATTCTTTGCAGATGAGCTTGTAGAAACTGGAGTACTTGTGTGCCCAAATAATTTGGTAGGAAGCATAGATGGGGGTCTTGGTGTAATTCCAAGTACAATTGAGCTCTGGGAATTGGTGTAGGAATAAAATACAATCAATTAAATAAGAGCCCATATAAAATTATGACTTTCTTTGAGTCATGCCTCCTTGTGCAGCAGCCATACATGATGACAAGCTGCTTGATACAATATCTGCCCAGTTAAAAATGGTGCCTTGCATAGCCACATGGTATATCAATGGGATCCAACTTAATTTGTATAATTTCCCATTCTCCTGGCCAAATATTCTGTTTAAAATTAGGGCTATGATCCTATAGGGGGTGCATAAACTTGCATTCTTGTACTCTCCAGTGGATTTCTGGAGTAGTATATTTCCTGCTACCATCATCTTCTTAGCACATTGAAAGACGTCTAAATTCACACTTTTCACCTAGTCATCTGTCATCATAGTGTATAGATTGGGTAGTTTGCAAGCCTTGGTTATATATGCAGTGGTGAAGGAAGCAAAGGCTTGTCCTTCTTTGTTGCAAGCCTTGGTTATAATGTTTGAGTTTGTCCAAGCTAGGATCCATCCGATTACCTCAACACATGGGAAGAGTTCAGGGCATGAGGCTACCTTTGTGATACCTGATTTTCTTATATTTTTATATAAAGGTATATCTTCGGCCTACATCCAGGACATTCTGGTCTTTGATCGAATGATATATTTGACCCCACTGAAACTCTTGTTCAGCCCTTGTGATAGACCCCACTGAGACATTATTTAAATATGTTCATGCCTATGTGAAAAAGTGTGACGTATGTCAAAGAAGCGGTGGAAGATTGGCAAAATCAGCTAGACCATTGCAACCTATTATTATTTCAGAGCCTTTCAAACAGTGGGGTATAGACATCATAGATGAAATCAACCTGAATTCTTCACTGTAGCATAAATATATCCTCACAGCTACAGATTACTTCACAACATGGGTAGAAGGAGTTCTAGTATGCAAAGTGAACAAGGAAGTGGTATCCAACTTCTTACAAGAAAACATGATGACCAGGTTTTGGGTTCCAATTTCACTTCTTTTTTATAATGCATCTTATTTCTCATCCATTAAAATAAATGAATTCGCTAGTGAAAAAGGAATCAAATCACATTATTCTACCAACTTTTATCCTCAGGGAAATGGGTTAGCTGAATCAACAAACAAAAATCTTATTAGAATTCTAAAGAAGACTGTTATTGAAAATAAAAAAAGTTGGCACATAGCACTCCCCAATGCACTATGGGTAGATAGGGCCACCCAAAAGAGCTCCTTAGGAGTGTCCCCTTATACTCTAGTTTATGGGAAAGAGGCTACTTAACCCCCGAACATTCTGCTTCCATCCTCTTAGTTATCTCAAGCCTCACAGGGATTTGGTAGTGAAATTTTACAAGCTCGTATTAACACTTTGTTGGAGCTTGAAGAGTCCATACTTAAGTCTAAAGAAAGACTTAAACAACAACAATAAATTGTCAAGAGGTGGTTTGATAAGTGAAAATCTGGAAAAGGGATTTTTGAGATAGGAGACTTGATTCTAGAGTGGGATCACCCACATGAAGAGGAGGGAAAACATACTAAATTTCAACGTCTATGGGTTGGCCCATCTCAGATTGCTAAGAATCTAGGCCAATCAACCTATAATTTGCAATATTTACAAGAGAAGGAAGAGAACCTTCATGTTAATGGCCTTCTTCTCAAACCATATTTCACCTAGTTCTTTTAGGGAGTCCTTTTGTACATAAATAAAATCTTTCTTTTATTTTCTTGTTTTCCTGTCATTTGCTTTATTTTTCTAATTTACTTTAGTTTATTTGATTTTGTTTCAGAATAAGATAGCTCATTTTTTTGGGTGCTTGGGGATAGAGGGATTTGAATAATTGCAAAATGCTTTGAAATCCAAGAATTTCTTATTGGGAGGTATATGCAAGATTCTTTAATTCATAGATTACTGAAAGGGAAGATATTTCAAGAACACATTGATGTCTTGCTTAAACCTTGAAAAATAACTGAGGTGTATGAGGTCTAGAATACTATCTTGGGGCTCCATCCACCTTCACACTAATATTTGTTTGAAGAAGCTTACCACGATAGACCCAAGGAAAGGAAGCAGAACTGACAGGTGCATGGCATTCAAAAATAATCCCATTCCACAAAATGAAATCCAAAAGGCTTAAGATAAAGAGTCAAAATTACAAAAATGAAAGTAAACATCAAGAATATATACTAAAGAAATAAATCAGTAAAATTAATGGATTGCTCATAAAAATTCTTCTCCATTCGTGGGTGGAAACAAGTCATCACTCACAAAAAAGGACATCATGGATGGAAGAACCTAAATCAATCTCTCAAAGTAAAAGAAGCAATCAAGGAAGACTCAAAAGAAAAATTTCTATCTAACTCTGTCACGATGTTGTGGTGTCATATCCAGCTGAACAAACGAATACATATGTCTAACTCTACCACGATGTTGTGGTGTCATATCTAGCTGTAACAAAAGACAGAGGTAAAATGAATCTCACAATTTGGCCACTAGATAGTTATCAAGACTTCTAATCCTGGTTTCCCTACCCAAAAGACTACAATTAATGTGATGCACTAAATTTTATATCCCTGGAGAATTCGATTTTTTAAATGATCTTGAAGGAAACCTAGGATATGTTTCTCTAATCAAGTACCATATAACATTTTTTTATTGAAAAGACAGTTTTTTCAGAGATATGTGTTCACCGGATAGTCTCCAATTGTTGCTGCTGCAACCACTTCCCCAAAATTTTATAATTTTAGGGCCCCTCCTTAGAATTTTGGTTTTAAGCAATCTTTAGAACAGATTCTACTTTTTAATTTTTCATTCGACAACTAAGTCTTTTCTTTGATAAAATAAGAAAGGTTTTTCACTAAGTAAAATCTCATCTTTTTCTTCTGAGATGTCTGAAGAACTCAGCGAGTCAAGGCCACTCGTTGGAAGAACCCGTATTTTCTATCGGATGTTCTTTAGCCGAATTTACTTTATTTTTTACCAAGGCCTAAGTCTTTATCAAAACTATTTGGTGAGTTCCTACCAACAGTGTCGATGAAAATCAGATTTTCGAGTTGACACTTTAGAAGATTGTTTTTCTTTTATGTCCGACGCCTTTTTGAGCCCATTTTTTTTGGTGAGTCTTTTTGAGCATGATCACAACAAGAGATGTCTTAGTGAAAATGTGATTAAAAAAACATGCATTTATATCAACAGGAAATACTAAAATGCGAAGCTTAATATATCAATGTTAAAAAAACAAATTATTGTTTCTTTCAAAGAGTAAGATTTTAGTCAGTGTTTATTATGATAGAGGAGCACAGAGACATATTTACCAGTTCATCATTGGCCATTCAAAAGTAACTTTGTGACATAGAGAAATATCTCCCAAATATTTTCCAGTCATTTTCACTTACAACCAGGGTATATTAGTTCAAAAATTAAATGAAACTTAGTAGTACAGGTGCAGGTGTTGTTTTGGGAGTTACATAACTATTCTAATACATTCATGCCAACTATCTTCAGATTTTATGATCTTTGTTCATTAGGATTTAAAACATTAAAAAATGAGACTTCTTCTCACTGGCTCCTAGGTAAGAAAACAATAAATAAATATGTGGCAAAGGCTTTGTGGCTCAAAACTGAGGGCTCCTTGGGGAAACTAGAAACCCTAGTTTGCACCTAAAAAATGATGAAACCCTTTGCTTGAAAAAATCGGCCCTAAGGAGGGAAAAATCAAACAAAGAAAACATATGTTTTAATACGTAGTGGCACTCAAAATCAACATTTTCCAAGGGTTCCTTGGTCACCGCATACAAAAATAAACCAAACAAGGCGCAGTTGGTGAAATTTTCGTCCCACCGTAACTTTATTAATAAAACCCCAGAGGTTTGACAGACCTATATCTATGTCTTGAAAGAGAAAATAAAACGTAGTAGTAAAGGTGGATACAAAACACATAATGATCGAGCTAGCAGGCTAGGAAAATGCTTAGTGCGGTTGATGGTTTCCTAGAAACAAACTCGGGAAGAACCTACGGGACAGGGTTTTCTTTTGAAACAAGGTCACGGATAGCAAAAACCCTATCCCTTTAATCCTAAACCCCCAAACATATAGTTCCTTCAATATTTTATAACAACATAAGTTTAAAGATAAGTTCTTTAGGTCCTACTTGGAAACTATAGGTGTGGGTACGGTGGAGGTAATCTGAAAGCTCCTAGTGGCAAATGTCGATTGGATGTATCCAAAACAGAGTTGTAGTAGCAAACCGTAAAAACAACCGCATTATATATATATAAATGCTAAAACAACAATAAATGTGGTCATTGGGCTAATAAATGTCATGCAGGTTAAAAAAAACCATTTCGACACTTAACTCAAAAAACCGTCGAAGAATTTTTCCAAAGTTTACTGATACATCGACGTCAAAATTCGAGTTTCTCGCGATAGTGTTAGCTGAAATATCTGAGTTTCACCGACACCATCGGTAGGAAATCATCGAATGTCTCCAAAAAAGACCATTGACAAAACTAAAAAAAGAGTTATGATGAAATGATGTCGGCAGCGAAAACTAAGTCTTGCCGAATGCGCCGACTGCAAACCCTAAGTTCTGGCGACATCATTGGTAGAACTTGATAGGGTATTCCGATAAAAAATTTCCCATAACGAGCACCAGCAAGAAAAGGTAAGATTTTCCAATAGTGTCGACTCAAAATATTGATTTTCATAGACATTGTTGGCATAAAATCATCAAAAGTTTCCGATAAAGACTTGCCAAACAAAATCAGCTCAAAAAGGCGTCAGACAGAAAAGAAAAAAAATGTTCCGAAGTGTCAGCTCGAAGTATGAATTTCAATGACGCTCTCGAAAGGAACTCGCCAAACAGTTTCGATAAAGAGTTAGGCTTTGGTAAAAAATAAAGCAAAGTTGGCTAAGGAAAATAGGATGGAAAAGATGATTTCTTCTGACGTGTCTGTAGCAAGGATTTCTCCCTTGCTACAGGACAGGAATGGCTACCTTCTGTCTATAGGACAGAAGGGTAGGTTCCTAGATGGAATAATGCAAGAAAAATGGACAGAACAGAAAACAAAAGGAAATGGACAAGAAATAAATGGAATGGCTGGAAACCACTTTGCAAACAATGTTAGGGTTAGCTCCAGCAACTTGCAAACAACTATTAGAAACAAAATACCTGCAAAAACAAGTTAGAAATAAACCTCCAAACAAAAATGGCTTAGGAAAAACTATAAAACACTAAAAAAAATGCAAGAAAAGAACACTGGTATACTTTCTCTTTGGTGAAATGGGCCACCATGCCCTAGCTTGGAGAAGCACCTCTCTCTTGGATGGGGGGAGCTATGGCTCAATGGAGAGTGGAGGAGAGGGAGTGTGGGTGGCTTGAGAGACAGAGGATCTCAAGGCATCCACAGGCAGCATAATAGTATGCAAGGGAGGAATGCTTTTAGAGTGATCCCCACCCCTCTATTTATAGCTTTTTTGGGGATTTTTATAGTTTTAAGCCCCTGGTTGGGGCTTTAGCCCCTTTTTTGGGCTTTTAGCCCCTTTCGCCCTAACGTTAGCTCCTTTTGGGGTTCTTAGCTCCTTTTAGAGGTTTTAGCCCCTTTTTGGAGGCTTTAGCCCCTATGAGAACTTATTTAGGCTCTTTTTGGGGTTTTTAAGCCCTTTTGCTCATTCTTAAGCCTTTTTGAGGGTGTGGGGTTCTAATGGGGTGAAATGAGGGTCGTGTATGGGTGTCCTTGAGTGGTGTAGGACGTGTAGAGATGAGTGAGGGATTTTTTGGGTTAACAGATTGCCCCCTGATGTGTGAGGGCATGAGCTCATCGTATGGCCGACGGACATCATAGGATTTGCTGCAGAGAGGTGGTGCTTATGGGGATGGGGCATGGTGGCTTTTGGTTTTTGTATTAATATGGTTCCCATCAATGGGTGAGATACAAATAATGTGTGACATGTATATGGAGGAGGCGAGCATCCCCATGCTCGCGACAATGTCAAAAGAATAATGTATCTATACTCTATAATACAAGAGCCGATCATATACAACTGATGATACAATAATGGTTGCCTTAATTAGAGGCTAAATACAATACTGATTTGAAGAACTGCTACATTGGACCCATGGAATTCTCATGGAATTTTATATCTTCATGACTAACAGCCTGCTGGATCTGGAATGGTACATAACTGTATGGAATCACTGATGGAGAGTCAAAGTCTCTATGGTACAAGTGTGCTGCATCAATCCTAAATCTATATAGAGGCATTCCTGGGGCTTCTGAACACTGTCTCCAATGCAACCCGAAAATCACAGGGGACATAACCTGCTTAGGCCCCTTGAATAGACTTATCAATGTGCTAGAGTTAGGTGACATCCGAGGTCTTCGACCAAATATTGCACGGACCAATACCCTGTATGAATCTCAACGGTGCAATGATGTGGATGGAGTCGAGCATGTGAGAAACAACCATCCCAAGAGGCACTAAGGACTCCTCTCAAGTAGTCCAAGAAACTCATCAATGAGGTTAATGAAACCAAGATACAGGGACCTCTGGGTCTATCCTCTCGATTATGTGTGTTGTCATCAACAGAGGGAGACCTGCCCCTAGTCAAGGCAATGGTGTTTCCTTGACCAGAAGCACGAGGGAGATAACCAAAAGATGTGAGACAATCTGTGGACTGAACCACTGAATGGGGGGGGTGGGGGGGAGGAAAGAGTTGAACAGGGGTAGGGGGAATGTAGTAGACTCAAAATTCCTTTGTTCAGAGTATGACGGTAGGGTGGACCAGGAAGCAAATGAAACCGACTCATGGGAATGGGATCATAGCTGTAATACTGGGAATGTCACTACAGATGGGAAATACTTGGAGGAGGTAGACACTTTTGATAATGGTGGGATCCAAGTTGACACATTGTACAGTACTCTGAACAAAGGCGACCCAAAGGGGGAATGCTGCCAAACTGTTTTATGTGGGGTGGTGTCTAGAGACGCCGTTGTGGTATGATCTCGTGGATTTTTGGCAAGCCTGAGAAAGTAAATGCTCGATGGTGCTTTCAATTTTAGAGAGTCTAAAAGCACGAAGAAGACTCTAGCGGGGGATCTTTTTCATTGGTAGTCTCCTGTGCCCGAAAAAGGATAAAAGTATACATAGGAGAGCTCTCCCATCCTTTGGGGGATGAGAGACTTCTTTACCATTGGTATTCCAATCAGGTCGGGAAAGGTTAAACCTATACTGAATGGACGGTCATTTAGATACTTTTACAAGCATGAAAAAAATCAAGTTTGCTCGGTAATATTTTCTTGATGAGAAGGCTGGAAAAGAGCTTAACGACAACCCATGGTGATATTTTTCGTAAAGTGCGGTCCCTTTTCCCGAGAAAGCATAAAAGTATGCAGAGGGGAATGGTCTTGGCTTGAATATGCCAAGGTGGTCCTTTTCATTTGATAGTCTACATAGTCCGCAAAAGGAGGTAAACGGGACGATGTAGACGCCCTTTCCTATCCTTTAACGAGCGGGAAAGTAAGCAGCTGCACTCGGCCATCTTTTCATTGTTTTTAGAAGTCAGAAAAGAGCTTAAACGAAAATCTAGTATGGTCAACCGATTGCGGTGGCACAGGCGGTACCCCATGTCGAGATGGTGGACAGTTGTCCAAAGGTCATCCATGTAGTATGGATGGAGGAGGTGGCTCTCAAACATACCAATACATGCACGGGATAGATTGCGGCAGAGGCACGCGCGTTGGTATGGAAAAGGCATGCAAACCGAAGTGGCTCTCATACAGAGGTCAGAAGAGTTGTTTGTGAAAATGTGGTGGATAGACTTGACTACATGTGATGTGAGTGCAAGTCCGGAGGTAGTTATACACCAAATACATATAAAAGAGATAATTCGTCTTCTGGACAATGGTCCAAATATCCACATAAGGTGTGGCGGATGAAGTAGATGGCTATATGTTACAAAAATAAAAATGATGTTCCTTAACGGGCGGTGGCCCGAGAATCTACATGAGTAGCGGTATGCAAGTGTGATGCAAGTACAGGTCCGAAGACACTTGCATCACCATGTTGTGGCTTGTAAATTGAGGTAACTTACAGGGAGTGGTCTTGAAAATTATTTGTTAAACATGAGACGATGGTCTCATAAGGAGATGGAAATTTCGGCCTAGAGGTATGAGAGGTGTCTCAAACAAGTTTCGGGTGATTTTTAGATTAGCAGCTAATGGTGTTGGCCTGATTTGTGGAAAGAACGTTGCAAAACAAAAAAAATGGAAAAAACTATGCTATAAGGGACTCATAGTGGTTATATCAGGTATAGACTCTCTTAAGGTGGAGCCCGTTATGCGGCTTCTTCAAGAGTCGACCATCTGAGTCAGTGAAGAGGTATGCCCCCTTGCCGAGACAAAGGTCATTGGTAAGGTGGGATGACGAAATCTCATCTTTTATGGGAAGAACCGTTTCCACACTATGGTTTAAAGGGAATGGGGTAAAACCGAAGGTGGTCTTACATATATCTCTGTCATCGCGTAAGTGGTGCTGGGATAAATCAGGTGGATATTCCACAGCCAATGAGGTGAAAGGGAAACTAGTGCTAAAGATCATGTAAATGGTATTGGTTTTTTTTTTGTGGCCTTTCCCCCAATCTCTATTGGAGGAGGAGGGGAAAGCCTGGAGACAGAAGGAGTCTTTGACGGACCCAGAGGTAGGTGCAACATCATCTCAATTGGCTGGACATGAGTCAACACATCTTGGGGCCTTAGAGGTAGGGTAGGTGGTTCAATGTACCACACAGGATCTCCCAGTGTGAAATCCTGTAGATTGTGGGTTGCCAAGACAGACTTACTCACAATCTCATATGGTAGGAAAAGGAAAAGGATCATGTTGAGTGGGAATGAACCCCAATGTTTCCCTACTAACTGAGGTTGCGTCGGTGGCTGGGGAAACAAAGAAAGAGACAAGTCTGATGGACCGTCAAGGATGGTGGAGACAAGAGGGTCTATAGAACTAGACATCATGTAAATGGACATGGTGTCCGAAGAAGGCAGTGGGGGGTGAAATTCTTCGATCAAGGTGATCTCAGATTCAAGGGAATTTTGACGGAGGTCGGCTAAAGTCATTCAGAACTCAGAAAAGTCTTGACAGTGGTGAGAATAGTGTCCATACAAAGCGTAGAGGGCACAAGCATGGTTTGTTCTCAGTAACTTGTTTCTTACTGTTGGCGCGCTTGGAAGCTCAACCACGGGGAGGTTTTTGTTTGTATCCATGGCATCCAAATGTGCATAGATTATAGGAATCTCGGGGCAGATCTGATTTGGATGGCCCTGTTCTTCGTAGATGGTACAAGGTGGGGTCTGTTGAGGTTCTGCGGTGGCTTTTGCGTTCTTTCCCTTGGCCCTTTTGGGTGGGGCGGTACGGGTACGGGTGCGGTGGTTGGTTTTGATGGGCCAGGTGGAGGATGGGACTTGACTACAATGGGTTGTACGAGGGTTAAGACTACCTGGGGCATTGGTGCTTGAGTTGGTGGATCAAGATACCACACAGGAATTCCCAATGTAAAGTTGGGTAGGTTTAGGGTGGCCATTACTGGCTTGCTCATGACACTAGGCAGGGGAAAAAGGAAGGGAATTGTATGGACTGGAGAGGAGCCCAAATAACTCCCTGATGGTTGTATGTGGGGGTGAGGTTGTGGTTGTGACTACGCACAATGTTGTGGCTGCGGATGATGTTGTGGATGTTGTTGATGTTGCGGTTGCGGATGGTGTTGTGGTTGCGGTTGGGGCTGTAGCTACGGTTGTTGTTTGGGTGCAGCGGTGCTGGATGAGAGCATGCACAAGTCCGCAGTCTCTTTTGGTGTCAGTGGTGGTGACACTAAGGGGAAAGAAGCCATCATGGTGGTATCAGCAAACAAACCAAAGCCCACATTCAACAATGGGGAGGTTGGTATGTTTTCCAGCATGGTGTTGACCATAGGGACAACATTGGCGTGTGTGGTCATCCCTTGCGAATCAATGGTGTTGATAGTAGGGATAATGTTGGCAGGTGCCATTAACCCTTGCGGATCATGATAAGTTAGTTGATCAACCGTCACGATATTCCATTCATGGGGGGGCATCATGAGACGAAAGACAGTTGATGCGACAGCTCTCATGGTGTACATATAACTTCTTCTAAGGAGAAGGTTATAGTCTAATTGAGCATTGACAACCTCTATGTCAATCAAAACTGTCTTCCTGGATAATGTGATGGGGACATGGGGGAGGATTCCTTGGGATTTAGTGGGATGGAAATAATAAGCCCGCAAGGTTGTAGAGGATGGTTGGAGAATTGGGGATCCAAGTTTCTGCCAGACTAGGGTAGACATAACACACATAGATTTCCCCTCATCCACTATGCATCGGTGTACAACTAGATTCCAGATAGACACCGGGATTTGAAAGGAAATGGTTGATGGCATGCGTGGTTGTCCATTCTCCATGTCGAATGTGATCAACTTTGAGTCGGAGGGGTCGACGGCCCCAAGGGCAGCTAGTAAGGATTTTTTCTCCATTGGACATGTTTTGAGTACCTCAAGAGCAGACATGGTAGTTGGTGTTTGGGTCAGATCATCCACAATGTTGTAGTTGATAGCATCTCTAGCCGTGGCGTTATTGGAAACCCGGTGTATGGCGCGGTGCGAGAAAGGGGGTAATTGAAGAGGTGCATTGACAGTTTTAGACGTTGATGCCACTGATGGGTCAGCAGGTTCGGTGTTGGTTCTGTACTGATTTCATCTAGTTTGTAGATCGACCTCTTCAATTGCCAAAGCTAGCAGGTGGTGGACACCTGTTTCTGCCGTGGGAGGTGCCCTCGAAGTGTTGGGATTGGGTTGGGGAGGGGGTACGGTTGCCACCAATCCTTGGAATGGTAATGGGTTTTGAAGCACCATAGGAGGAGGTCCTTGTGGTTCCAGGTTGGGTTGGGCTTGGTCTGTTGTGTTGGTGGCATGTTGCACCTCATTTCTAATGGCTTGCTTGGTGTAGCCCATGAAGGGACACTTGAATGTGTAGTGCCCATAGACCTCACAGAGTGTGCATGGTTGGTTTGTACACAATGGGGTGTTGCGTCTTGGTGCATTTGGTCATGGAGGATTTTGGGATGGCTGGTTAGCCATGGAATTGTTGGGAGGGTTTGGTTGTTGACCGCCTCCCTGCGATTGATTGTTGGCTTGGTTCCAGGGTTAGTTGTTTCTGGCTTGCCCTTGTTTGTTATTGGGGGCTGGCTGGTTGGGGTGGTTTTGTTGTGCAAACACCTGTCCCAATAGAGTAGGTGGAGTAGGGGCGGAGGCTTGAACCGCTTGCACTAGTGGTGTATAGTAGATTTGGGTGGGAGGTGGTGCCACAAATGTGGGAATTTGCCTCGCATATTGTTGTGTTGTCCAAGCTAAGGCTTGAGCCTGCTGCGGTGGTGTAGGTTGTGCATAAGAAGTTGTGGCTCCAGACTCGAACATAATTCTTGCATAGTTTGGAGTTTGGTTTTGGTAGGAAACAGTAGCAGTGTAGCTTGGTTGTGGTGGTATTGCAAGTGGTGTCGGATGGTGCTGTGGTTGTTGGGAGACCGAGCCTATGATGCCATCTGCAGCATGGGATGCCCTCAGTGCATCCCGCTAGGAGGTGCCCACACGGGGAGCATCTAGAATGATGGCGTAAAGGTATCGAGGCTATGCATAGATCAGGTCAAACTGTTGGGCTTTCAGTATGGCCTCCTCTTTGGATTGGGGATGTTTAGAAGCGACATCCTTTGCTATGTAAGGGAGCAAGGTCTTGAGGAACCAATCTAGGAATATCCTATCATCGAGTTAGATATTACACAGACTATGGCATCGCCACCACTCATGGATGTGGTCAGTTATATGGGTAGCAGTGTTTTGGCGGCAAGATAACAAGATCTCCACCCCTTCGTCATATCTAAGATGGAGTTGGAAATATTGCAGGAACATGAAAGCTAGGGAGTTGAAATCTAGGTACTTAGCTTGTGGTAGCTCAATGTACCATTTGGCTGTAGCACCTATGAGGGTGCGTTGGAATATCGTTAGCCTGATCGAATCATCTACGATGCTATTTGATGAGCAACATAGATGAAACATCATGATGTAGTTTTGGGGACACTCCCCTGCCTTCCCTTCAAACTTGGGAAGATCTGAGGGTAGTTTGGTTGGCATGGGGGGCCAAAGAGTTTGATGGCGGATGGGGTCATTTGTTAACTGAACCAAATAAGGCAAGTTGAGATGAGCCATGAAAGGCAGGTTTGACCCTAGGTTGATGTGAGATGGGGCAGCAATGGTGGTGGGGTTTGCAGGTGCACAATGCACCTGCATAGCTAGGGGTACTTGTGGCGCCATTGTAGATGGGCCAATTCCCCCAAGTGTGGTGGGAGGGACAGTGTGGGTGGAAGGGACACTGACCCCATGTATGACAAGGGGAGTAGTGTAGGTGGAAGGGCCACTGCCCCCATGTGTGATAGGAGGGGCAGTGTATGTGGAAGGGCCACTGCCCCCATGTGTTGCAGGTGGGACAGCTTGGCTGGTCACTATGGGTGGTGGCAGCTAACTTATCACAGTTTGCATAACCATGCTGGGGCCACCTGCAGGGTTGTTGGTGATAGTTTGTGGTGTGGACATGGGTCCACTAGAGATTGCTATGCTGGAAAATGGATTCCAGTTTGCACTAGCCATGGGGCTTGATGGTGTAGTGTGCAGGTATGGTTCAAACTGATATGGCTCTGAATTTGAATTATAAGCTTTGTGGCCTTCTGATGGTGTGAGAGGTCGTCGAGAATGGTCTCAATGATGTCGGTTCAATGACCTGAATTGTGGTGGTTTTCCTCTTAGGTGTGAGGAAGAGCGTGAGGGATCAATTGTGTTAGATTTTTGTATGAAAATGGTGGAAATGATTTTTTGGACCCCGGTTTCAAATGGCTTCCTATTGGCTATAGGTGGTCACTCAGCCACCAAGACTGCTAAAGGATTTTTCCTCACGGGTGTTCTACTCAATCGGTGGGGGTCGTTCCTCAAAGATTGCATATTTTTGACTTAGTGTAAATTTGTAAATTTTAGTGGCTCTCTTGATTTACGTGGTATGGTGTGTATGTATTTTTGTTTTTCTGTTATCTGGTGGTTGTAAATAGTTTATGAATATTTCACAGATTTCATCACATTATGGTTAAAAGCAGTAAATAAACAAAAATTTTGTAGACAGATACCATTTTTTACCATGAATTGTGATAGCCTAACTAGGTGACTACCTTACACCTATATTCTTCTTCAACCAGGAGAAGGTGTTGCGATCTCAACACAATGGGACTAAGCACATCAGTAGATCCATAGGTCACCTCTTAGATGCAAGGTTGGTCAACAGGGAGGATGCTTAACACCGTGAGAAGCCCTCCTTCTCTACCCCCTCTACCTTCCAAGTCACCCATTTTTAGTGGTTTTGAACAATATTGGGTGAAGGGCCTATTACTATACGAGATGTGCCCTTCATCTTATCCCCGAATACCCCAAAGAGTGATGACTGGGTTGAGGAGGAAGGGTAAGCAAGATTATGATTTTAGGTTAGTTTTAGTTAAGCTATATTCATTAACCCATTAAATTTTTTTCACTTACACTTTGCTCTGTACATGAAATTGTGGTTAACATAAACAGAAATAGAAATGAAACAATTGTGCTAGACAGAGGCAACTAAGCAGCAATGACAGTCCTTAGTTATTAAAAACCAACTTTCGAGCGACAGATTGCACGTTTCGGGTCAAATGTGGCGAGGGGGTCACCAAATTTTTCCAGAAACAGGCGAAGGGGTCACTCATATTTTGCAAACATAAGCGGTCTGTCTTTCTGAAGGAAGTCACACCTTTCAGGGGAAAAAGGGTGACCTGGTCGTACCTATGAGGCCTAAATGAGTGACCTGGTCCCCTGTTTAGGCCCGATAAGTGCGACCTACTCCAGATTGGGAGTTTTTTTATCCTGAGTCAGATCCGGCCGACAGTAACCTGTAATGTGGCCAAATGGACTCAGATTTCCCTTATGGAGGCTCAGCAGAAACAAAAACTGTAAATAAACAGGATTTAAACTAGATTTGACAAAAAATTTAACCTAGGGAAAAAATAACTTGAAACTTGAAGTTTTTTTAAAAACAGACCCAAGGATCCTGTGGGATCAACCTGGCATGGTCGCCAGTTCTGTAGCAGGGATTTCTCCCTTGCTACAGGGAAAGGATGGCTACCTTCTGTCTATAAGATGGAAGGGTAGGTTCCTGTATGGAATAATGCAAGAAAAATGGACAGAATAAAAAACAAAAGGAAATGGACAAGCAAGAAATGGAATGGCTAAAAACCCCTCTAGAAACAATGTTAGGGTTAGCTCCAGCAACCTGCAAACAAATATTAGAAACAAAATACCTGCAAAAACATGTTAGAAATAAACCTGCAAAAAAAAATGGGTTAGGAAAAACTATAAAACACTAAAACAAATGCAAGAAAAGATCATTGGAATACTTTCTCTTTGGTGAAATGGGCCACCATGCCCTGGCTTGGAGAAGCACCTCTCTCTTGGATGGGGGGAGCTATGGCTCAATGGAGAGTGGAGGAGAGGGAGTGTGGGTGGCTTGAGGGACAAAGGGTCTCAAGGCATCAATGGGCAGCATAATAGTATGTAAGGGAGGAATGTTTTTAGAGTGATACCCACCCCTTTATTTATAGCTTTTTGGGGGATTTTTAGGGTTTTAAGCCCTTGGTTGGGGCTTTAGCCCCTTTTTTGGGATTTTATCCCCTTCCTCCCTAAATTTAGCTCCTTTTAGGGGTTTTATCCCCTTGTTGGAGGCTTTAGCCCCTAGGAGAACTTATTTAGGCTCTTTTTGGGGTTTTGAAGCCCTTATGCTCATTCTTAAGACTTTTCGAGGGTGTGGGGGTCTAATGGGATGAAATGAGGGCCGTGTATGGGTGTCCTTGAATGGTGTAGGCCATGTAGAGCTAAGTGAGGGATTTTTTGGGTGAACAATGTCGTAGTACACTCACTGAGTTCATCCGACACGTCGGAAGAAAAAGTTGAGTTTTAACTTAGTGAAAAACCTTTCTGATTTAATCAAAGAAAAAACTAAGTAATGGAATGAAAAATCAAAGAGTTGAATAAGTTCTAAAGAATGATTAAAACCAAAATTGTGAGGGGCCCTAAAATTATAAAATTTTGTGGAAGTGGTTGCAACAACAAATGATTGGAGAATAGCTAGTGAACACAGATATCTGAAAAAACTATCTTTTTAAAACAAAAACAACTATATGGTACTTGATTAGAACAACTTATTCTAGGTTTCCTTCAAGATCATTTAAAAACTACACTTATGCAAGGATATAAAATTCAGTGCATGACATTGATTGCAGTATTTTGGGTAGGGAAACCAGGATTAGAAGTCTTGATAAATCTCTTGGGTCCAAATTGTGAGATTCATTTTACCTCTGTCTTTGGTTACAGCTAGGTATGACACCACAAGATTGTGGAAGAGTTAGACAGATGCATTCGTTTTTTCCTCATTTCCATGCCATTCACATTTTTTTTATGGTTAAATAAATTTGTCTTTTGAGTCTTCCTTGATTACTTCTTTTACATTGACAAATTGATTTAGGTGCTTCCATCCATGATGTCATTTTGTGTGAGTGATGACTTGTTTCAACTCACAGACGGAGAAGAACCTTTCTAAGCAATCCATTCATTTTACTGATTTATTTCTTCAACATATCTTCTTGATGTTTACTTTCTGTTTTGGAATTTTGACTCTTTATCTTAACCCTTTTGGATTTCATTTTGTGGCATGGGATTATTTTGAATGCCATGCACCCATCAGCTCTGCTTCCTTTTCATGGGTCTAGTGCACCAAGAATATTCGGACATATATTAGTGTGAAGGTGTATGGAGCCCCAAGATAGTATTCTAGAACTCATACACCTCAATTATTTTTCAAGGTTTAAGCAAGAATTCAATGTGTTCTTGAAATAGATTCCCTTTCAGTAGTCTATTAATTAAAGAATCTTGTCTTAGATCAAAATCTTGCATATACCTCCCAATAAGCAGTTCTTGGATTCCAAATAATTTTGTAATTATTCAGATCCCTATGTCCCCAAGCACCAAAAAAATTGAGCTGGCTTATTCTAAAACAAAATCAAATAAACTAAAGTAAATCAACAAAATAAAGAAAATGGCAGGAAAAAAATAAAATAAAAGAAAGATCTTATTTATGTAAAAAAGGACTCCCTAAAACAACTAGGTGAAATATGGTTTGAGAACAAGGCCATTAACATGAAGGTTCTCTTCCTGCCCTTGTAAATATTGCAACTTATAGGTTGAGGGGCCTAGCTTCTCAAGAATATGATAGGGGCCAACCCATAGACGTTGAAATTTAATATGTTTTCCCTTCTTGTCATGCGGGTGGTCCCACTTTATAACCAAGTCTCCTATCCCAAAACTCCCTTTTCCATATTTTTATTATCAAACCACCTCTTGAAAATTTCTTGTTGTTGTTTAAATATTTCTTTATACTTAAGTATGGACTCTTCAAGCTTCAACAAATTGTTAATACGAGCTTGTAAAATTTCACTACCAGATCCCCGTGAGGCTTGAAATAACTGAGAGGATGGAAGCAGGATGTTCGAGGGGTAAAATAGCCTCTTTCCCATAAACTAGAGTATAATGGGGCACTCCTAAGGAGTTATTTGGGGTGACCCTATCTACCCATAGTGCATTGGGGAGTTTTGTGTGCCAACTTCTTTGATTTTCAATAACATACTTCTTTAGAATTCTGATAAGGTTTTTGCTTGTTGATTCCGCTAACCCATTTCCCTGACAATAATAGTTGGCGGAATAATGTAATTTGATTCCTTTTTCACTAGTGAATTCATTTATTTTAATGGATGAGAAATAAGATGCATTATCAAAAACAAGTGAAATTGGAGCCCAAAACATAGCCATCATGTTTTCTTGTAAGAAGTTGATGACCAATTCCTTGTTCACTTTGCATAGTGGAACTGCTTCTACCCATCTTGTGAAGTAATCCGTAACTGTGAGGATATACTTGTGCCGCAGTGAAAAATTTAGGTTGATTTCATCAATGATTTCTATACCCCATTATTTGAAAGGATATGAAATAATAACATGTTGCAATTGTCCAACTACTTTTCCTATTCTTCCACAACTTCTTTGACATACGTCACATTTTTTTTGCATAGGCATGAGAATATTTAAATAATGTTGGCAAATAATAGCCATCCCTAAGGATCTTGTGAGCAGTAGTATCTCTAGAGAAATTTCCTCCAGCACGACCATCATGCAATTCATTAACAACCTTGGAAGCATATTCTTGCTTGAGGCATCTCAGGAATACTCCATCATAGTTCTTCCTGAAAAGAACTCCATCGATTACCTAGTAAGAGGATGACTTTAGATGAAGTTTCCTTTGTTGCTTAGAATTCCAATGCTACGGTAAATATCCTTGTTGGAGGTAATATACCAGGTCTCTATACCAAGATTCAGGAACAGTAAAGATAGGACATACATCAACCATGTTTCACTCTGCTTCATTTTTCCAATCACAATCTTTATTAGTATGAATTTTCGCATTTAACTTACACAACGCTTAACCTTCAATAATAGTGGCTAGTTTGAATTCTAAATCATACTCCTGCAATGCTATCACCCAGTTCCCTCTTCGTTCACCCAATTATTTTTGTACGAAGAGGGTTCTGACAACTAGGTAAGGGACGATTACTTTGGTTATGTTTTTCAAAATATAAGGTCTAAATTTTTTTACTGCTTTAAAGACTGCATATGCTTGTTTTTCTATATCAGGGTAATTCAATTCAGCCCCTTGTAATTGAATGCTCGTAAATGATATTAGGTGCTCATCTCCCAATTCTTCCTTCTATGTGAGCATTGCTGCAAGCGAGTTGTTTGAAGTGAAAGTGTACAGAATAAAAACGTTTTCAAAATCAGGACTTATTAGAGAAGGTGCATGAGCTATTTCTGCTTTGATGTCATTAAAGGCCACCTTCTCCACATCAGTCCATTTAAATTACACACTTTTCTTCACAATTTGTTGCAAAGGTTTCTTGATTTGTGCAAAGTTTGGAACAAACCTTTGAAGAAAATTTATGGTACCCATAAATGATTGCATGCCCTTTTTTTATGGGGTAAGGGAATCCGAGATATAACTTCTATTCTTTCTGGGTCTATGGAGATTCCATTTTTTTAAATGATATGACCCAACATTTTTCCTTCTAAAATTGCGAAAATTATTTTCTTTGGATTCAAAGATATGTCGTACTTTCTACAACGATAAAAAATCCGTTTTAAATGAAAAACATGATCTTCCCTTTTATTAGAGAAAATTATCACATCATCTAGATATAGCACCACACTATGGATGATCAATACTCAAAAAGCAATATACATTTCCCTATGAAATGTAGCTCCAGCATTATAGTACATTACTCTTTTCTATTTAAATTTTGCTCCCCATTGGGGATAGGATAGATTTTCTTAGAATAGACTAGGATGCTTTTGATTTCCTTAATTTAGAAATGGTTGAGGAGAAAGATTCACGTAAGGTGAGGGGTAAGAACCTGTGCATCTCCTCGAAGGCTCTTATTTATCATTCACTTGCATTTAGTTTAGGCACTTGCATTTCATCCTTAAAACATGAAATCATATAAACAATGGGCTGGGCCGCAACCGGTGAAAGTATTAAACACTTTTAATTCTACGATGGTTAGCCCGCTAACCGAACAGGTTCCCCACACAAAATGGTGAACGATCTAGTTGGGATCGCTTTTTGGGGAGAATCCCTACCGTCGGTACTTGAGAATCCCTACTTTCAATACCTGGTAATTTCGTAGGAATCTATCTAACTCTGCCACGATCCTGTGGTTTCATATCCAACTATAACCAAAGAAAGAGGTAAAATGAATCTCAGAATTTGACCCCAAGAGTGTTATTGACACTTCTAATCCTTGTTTCCTTACCCAAAATACTACAATCAATGTGATGCACTAAATTTTATATCCCTATAAAAGTCTAGTTTTTAAATGATCTTGAAGGAAACTTGGAATAAGTTGCTCTAATCAAGTACCACATAGCACTTTTTGTTTTGAAAAGGCAGTTTTTTTAGAGATCCGTGTACACCAGCTAGTTGCCAATTCTTACTATTGTAGCCACTTCCCAAAATTTTTATAATTTTAGGACCCCTCCTTAGAATTTTGGTTTTAATCATTCTTTAGAACTGATTCTACTCTTTGATTTTTCATTCCATGACTTATTTTTTCTTTGATCAAATCAGAAAGGTTTTTCACTAAGTTAAAACTCAATCTTTTTCTTCCAATGTGTTGAAAGAACTCAGTGAGTCGAGCCAACATGTTGGAAGAACTCAGCTTTTCCATCTAATGTTCTTTAGCCAACTTTGCTTTATTTTTGACCAAGTACTAAGTCTTTATTGGAACTATTTTCTGAGTTTCTACCGACAACGTCGGGGAAACTCAAACTTTCGAGGCCACACTTCAGAATATTTTTTTTCTTTTATGTCCGACACCTTTTTAAGTTGATTTTGTTTGGAAAGTATTTTTCGAAAACTTTTGAGGAGTTTTTTTCGACAGTGTCGAAAAACTCAAGATTTTGAGCCGACACTATCGGTGAACCTTACCTTTTGTTGTCGACGTTCATTACCAAAAGAATTTTATCGAAATACCCTACCGAGTTCTACCGATGGTGTCGGTAGAATTCAGGGTTTGTAGCCGACACATTCTACAAGACTTAGTTTTCACTGCTAACACCTTTTCATCGGAACTCTTTTTTTTTGTCGATGGTCTTTTTCGGAGACATTCGACAATTTCCTGTCGATGATGTCAACAAAAATCAGATATTTCAGCTGACACTATCGTGGGAAACTCAAATTTTGATCCCGATGTATCGATAAACTTTGGAAAATTCTCCAATGGTTTTTTAAGTTAAGTGCCAAAATGACATTTTTTCACCCACACGACATTTATTACCCCAACAACTGCATTTATTGTTGTTTCAATGTTTCTATATATATAATGTAGTTGGTTTTATGGTTTGTTACTACAAATCCATTTTGGACACATCCAGTCTACATTTTTCCACTTGGAGCTTTCAGATTACCTCCAGCGTACCTGCACCTATAGTTACTAGGTAGGCCCTAAAAAGTTATCTTTAAACTTATGTTGTTATAAAAGCTTGAATGAACTATATTTTTGGGGGTTTAGGATTATGGGGATATGGTTTTTGCTATCCATGGACTTGTTTCAAAATCCAACCTGAGCCCGTATGTTCTTCCCGAGTTTGTTTCTATAAAACCCTTGACTGCACTAAGCGTTTTCCCAACCTGATAGCTCGATCATGATTGGTTGTGTATCTTCCTTTACTGCTATGCTTTATTATGTCTTTCAAGCCTTAGATATGGGTCTGTTAAACCTTTAGGGTTTTATTTATAAATTTATGGAGGGATAGAAGTTTAACCAAATGCGCTTTATTTGGTTTATTTTTGTATCCGCTGACAGAGGAACCCTTGGAAAATTTTGATTTTGAGTGCCATTGTGTGTTAAAACCTAGGGTTTCTTTGTTTTATGTTTCACTCCATAGGGTCAGTTTTTTCAAACAAGGGGTTTTTCGTTGATTTTTAGGTGAAAACTAGGGTTTCTATTTTCCCCATGGAGCCCTAAGGTTCAAGCCACAAATCCTTTGTCGCATCTTTATTGATTGTTTTCTTACCTTTAATAGAGTTAGTGAGAAGAAGTGTCATTGTTTTAATGTTTTAAATCCTAATGAACAAATATCGTAATATATGAATATAGTTAGCATGAATGTATTAGAAGAACGATGTAACTCCCAAAATAACCCCAACACCTATCCTGCTAAGTTTCATTTAAGTTTTGGCCTAATATATACCCTGGTTGTAAGTGAAAATGGATGGACAATATTTGGGAGAGATTTCTCTACCTCACAAAGTTACTTTTGAATGGCCAGTGATGAACTGATAAATATATCTCTATGCTCCTCTATCATAATAAAAACTGACTGAAATCTTACTCTTTGAAAGAAAGAATAATTTGTTTTTTTTTAACATTGATATCTTAAGCTTCTCATTTTAGTATTTTCTGTTGATATAAATTCATTTTGTTTCAATCATATTGTCACTAAGACATCTCTTACTGTGATCATGCTACAACTTTAGTCCTCACATCACAACATGCCAAAGAAGAATGGGAAGAATAAGGCCAAGGTCATCGAAGATGATTCAGATGTGGAAGTTATTCCCATAATGGAAATCATTTATGAAGACACAAAGGTTGTCAGAGGGACTGAAAAGGAGTTTTAGTGCAGTCAAATATATCATATGATCAAATACCAAAATGTCCCAGATGCAGGACTAAAAGATATACCTTTATATGAAAACATAATAAAATCAGGTATCACAAAGGTAGCCACGCACCTCGAACTCTTCCCTTGTGCCAAGGTAATCAGATGGATCCTACCTTAGATAGACTCAAACACTATGATTATTTCCAACATAGAAGGATCAAACCTTTTCTTCCTCCACCCCTGCATATAAAACCAAGGCTTCCGAACTACACAATCCACAATTTATGATGACGGATGACTGGGTGAAAAGTATGAATTTAGATGTCTTTAAATGTGCTAAGTGGATGATGGTAGAAGGAAAGAAACTACTCCATAAATCCACTGGTGAGTACGAGACTGCAAGTTTACCCACCTCCTACAGGATCATAGCCCTAATGTCAAACAAAATCTTTGGCCAGGTGAATGGGAAATTCTACAAATTAATTCGGATCCCATTGATATACTATGTGGTTATGCAAGGTACCAATTTTACCTAGGTAGATATTGTATCAAGAATCTTGTTGTCATGTATAGTTGTTGCATAAGGAGGCCTGACTCAAATAAATTCATAATTTTACATGGGCTCTTATTTGATTTTTTTTATTTTATGCCTACACCAATTCCCAAAGCTCAATTGTGCTTGGAATTATACCAAGACCCCCATCTATGCTTCCTACGAAATTCTTTGGGCACACAAGCACTCCAGTTTCTATAAGCTCATCTATGAAGAATTTTTGATGCCACTGTAGGAACTAATTTTCCTCAAAGAGTGCAATTACATCTATGAAGGTGCAATGGAGATCATATGTAAATATGGAGACTACTATTTCTCTAAGGAGGGTACTTATGTGAGGATGCATGGAGGATCTCGAGCTCCATTATTGTTTCCTAGATACGCCATGAACTATGTAGTCCATAAGGAGGTAGTGAGAAAACTGTTCATAGATGGATTTAGAAATTTCTTATTCAACATGAAGAAAGTGGTTTTCCCTCCACTTCCATTCTAAATTGGAAGCTATAAATTCACAAGGGTAAAAAGTGCACCAGAATTTGTAAAATATCTAGAAGGTTTCAACTTTGAGGAAAAGAGTTTTCACAGAAATGACTCTTTTGACAAGGTTACAAAACATTGTGTGTTTATAGGAGTTCATTTTGAATACACTCATCATTTTGACAAAGATGAGGCAACGTACAGAAATGCATGCAGCATGAATTACTTGAGTAAGCGATTAAAAAAGAAGATCAACACAAGTGGAGGAAAAGAAACCAGCAACACAACAGAACATCATAAGGAGCAGGATGAAGCTGCTAGGAAATGAGAAGAAGATTCCTGGAAGCTCATAGAAGAATATGAGAACAACTAGTTGAAGAGGCTCAAAGGAAAAAAGAAGAAGAAGAATAAATACAAAAGTAAGAGGAGGAAAGACTACAAAAGGAATCCGAAGAAAGAGCAAGGAGAGAAGTTGAGAAAGTAGCTGAAGAGTTGAGAAAGAAGGATCAAGAAGAAAAGGACAGGGAGAGTTTGGAGAAGGACACAGCCCAAGATAATCCAACCGATCCTCCTACCCCATCAAGTGACACAATAACAAGAGGCCACATTCCTATTGGAGATCTTGGATTGGTTCCTTTCACTCCGTCCAAGCATCATGCAGTGGCATGCTTAGACGCAATATTCTTCAAAAAGAACAAGAAAAACATTGTTAGAATATATGGAAAGATATTAAAGATAGACGATCAACCTGATGTGGTTAGAGTGACCGAGAATATTGTCATGCAAGGAACAAATTAGGATCCTCAATTTCTAGCTTCTGTAAGCATAGCAGTGGTGCAAGCCAATGCAGATAATGTGAACAAGTTAGTAGGATATGTTGAACATTATAAAGAAACAATTCTTAAGATGAAAGACACTCTAGTCAAAGAAAGAGGAGAAGGATGAGAGTTAAAGAGAAATCGAGTGGAAACTTTTTCAGAATTTGAAAGGCTCCAAAAGGCTTATCAAGCTTTAGAATTTCGGAAAAGGATGCACTGGAGCTTTCGGTTACAATCATGGAAGGGGAGAAGAAATATCTTGAAGACAAGGTTTTGGAGTTAAAAGAACATAAACATGCAACTAACAACAAGAAGGGGAGCTGAGAACTCGAGTAGAACAACTAGAAGTATAGAACAAATCATTGGAGACTCATATTAAGACAACCATTGAAAGGCATCCTGATATCACTCTTTTCTGTGATTAATATTGCCTAATCCAAAGGAATATTCATCAAGTGAAATTAATAATCATAGAAGAAATATATGAGGTCAAGTGGGGAGAGGCAAGGCTGAATGAGATTACAGCATTGTCGCTTGATTTCAAAACAAGGTTATTGAAGGTGGCAAAAAAGGTTCAAGGCCAGCTGACTTGGGTGGAAGCCAATTCAGCATTTCCAGCACACTTTCCTCAAAAGATGGCAGAAGGTTTGAAGATAGAATTAGCACAACTAGATTTCAGTAAAAAAATTCTTTGAGATTGACCACTACAGTCGAAAAGAGTCTAGAAATATGCGCATAGTTATACAAGAAAATGCATTGGGTTCATAATAAATCAGGGATGATTTTAAGGAACCATACTTATTTAAAAGTGTAGAAATGTTGGCGAATCTTGCCAATTCTTAAAATGACAACTATAAAATGTTTGGCGATATTTTTCAAAAAAAAAATTAATTTCCAAGGAATTTATATCATTTATATAATAATTTGGCGATTTTTAGGGTGAAAATTTTTTACCCCATCAAAATTGGGTGAAACAGGGCTTCAAAAAATGCAAAATGGCGAATCATTTTTTGGAGAAAAACATGGAAAATAGCCCATTGGGATAAAATTCGCCCCTAAAATCATCCTTGTAATAAATGCCAGACATCTCCAACAATAAAGATCAATTACTTTCCAGACAAAGATCAACATCTGAACTATCTTCAGGATAGGTTGCATGAAGATGAACAAAGCATTTAGAAAATTGAAGGCCTTAGTGAAGAAGTGGTTAAAACCTAGATTGCACAAGCCTCTGTAAGTAATTTTCTCTTGGAAGACCTGTATAGAGTGAGCCCACTAAAATTGGCAAAAGTGGAGTCATAGCTAGGAGTGTATGAAGTAACTGTAAGACTGTTGGAGCCAATGGATTACCAAACTATTGTAAAAGAGGAAAATGCATGGGGAGAGTACATCTCAAGACCAGTTGGACCCACCTGCAATTTTCCGTTTCTATGTTTTGGCACATTATGTAATTTATTATTTTATTTTCCTAGTGCAAGGAACTAGAGAAAAATTTTTGAAGTCGAAAAGTCAGGGAATCTCTAAAGTAAGGGTAGTCAAAGAGCCATTTGTAATAGTAGTATAAATATGAATAGAGGATAGAATAGAAGGGACTTTCACTAATGCAAGCATGCTGAGTTATTTGTATGAAGAACTACTTTTTCTATGAATAAAGAAGAACAATTTTGATGGGGAAGGAATGTACATGCTTTTACATTGATTGTATGGAGTTCCAATGTTGAATTACTTCTTATTTACCTTTCGTGCAACTATGTGATTGTTTTGACCTTATGAATTATTTCTATGATGATGAATGATTTTGCTCTCTACTTAAAATCTTGTGCATATATTGAGTAATGAATGTTTTAACAAAGCAAAGATATCTTTGTTTATTTTTGCTGTTGTAACTATGTGTGTGGAATTTAAATAACTATCTGTATAATCAATATGTAGCATTACAATACATTACTATTTTGTATTTAAATTTTGATCCCTTGGGGATAGGATATATTGGCTTAGAATAGACTAGAATATTTTAGATTTGCTCAACTTAGAATTGGTTGAGCAAACAAGATTCACGTAAGGAGAGAGGTAAGAACCTTTGCAGCTCCTCAGAGGTTCTTGTTTATCAGTCACTTGCATTTATTTTAGGCACTTGCATTTCATCCTTAAAACAAAAAATCATATAAACGGTAGATCTGGCCACAACTAGTGAAAGACTTAAACACTTTTAATTTTATGGTGTCTGGGCCGCTAACCGGATGGGCTCCCCACACCAAAAAGTGAACAATCTAGTTGGGATTGCTTGCTGGGGAGAATCCCTACTATTGACAACTAGGAATTTTCTAGGAATCAACAGTTTTTGGTGCTAGAAGGAGGCTACCAGAGGAAATGCGCTTACAAGAAAATATTCCATTGGAGATACCTTTAAAACTAAGTTTCCTGAAGATTTCATTCCTTAAGAACAAGAGAGAATAGGTTTTGAAGAAGAAGGTTCAGAATGCCTATACGTTGTTTTTTTTGAATAAGTTAATCACTTGCGAAGACATAAGAATTTAATCACTTGCAAAGACATAAAATATCTTATGTATAAAATCTTGGAGGATTGAAATCAATTCCTGCATTACCAAGAAGGAAGGCTTCCAAGAATGTACCTTCTTATACTGAAGATTTGATATTGTTGGAAAATTTAGAAGATTTGGTAGATTTATCTATACAGGAAATCATCTAACCACTTGATCAGTTGGGACTAGATTCCCCTACATTTGAGTCTCCGATACATTCACCTCCACAGTCTCCACCATAGAATCATCATCATATTAAGGCTGGAAATGTTAATCAACCTGCATGGACAGCAATAATGCCACTCAACCTGGATGCTCCATTGCATGGTTTTCCTAAACAACTAGAGAGAATGCTACCAAAGTTTGACCCAGGAAAAAGAATTTCTGCTAAAGGCCACCTTAATTTTTTTTCTTAGCTCTAGAACTTTTAAATATTGAACATGAAGATGTTGTATGTAGACTTTACCCACATACTTTTGAACCTAAAATGGCTTCTTGGTTTTTTAGTTTGCAACCCAATTCAATAACAAACTATGACACCTTTGAAAGAGAATTTAAAAACAAATTTGGTAGTAAGAAAACTCTAGCTACCCTTATGAAAGAATTGTTGTCCCTGAGAATGGAAAAGAAGTAAAAGGTTCAATATTTAAACCAAATATTTACTACTCATTTAAGCAATTTTAGTTCTACAAAAAACTAGTTGAGGAGTTATTAGTAGAATATTATACCTCAGCATTATCCCCACAAATAGCAATGTTTGTGAAGAGGGCAGTTAAGCAAACACTGGTTGAAAATTTTGAAGAATCCCTCAAGGTAGAAGCTAATTTGGATAGTATAACAAAGCATACTTCATAACCAAAGGTAAATAACTTTAGCGGTAAAAAAAATTGTTGCTAACCAGGCCTAAGGAAGAACACTTGAATGAATTAGAAAATGTGGTCAAGATGGCACAAAAGTTATCAAATAGGATAGTAGATATAGAAAAGGACAAAGAAGTTAGTTCATTGAAGAAACAGTTCAAGCCTTATTTCAAGAAAAGGAAAGAAAGTGGAATGTCTCAACCGCTTGTGTATAAATCTTTTGTTTTTAACTTTAATGAGGAAGGAATGGACCATTTATGTATTTTTCATCAAGAGCCTCATTCTGAAAAGAGTTTCCCGCATTGGATAAACTTAATGACTGTAGTTATGAATCAACTATTATATGCTCAATTAACAGAGCCTGGGGTGGAAGAAGAAAAAAACAATGAACTGGAAGAAACACATGAAGAAACCACCATGGTATTATGGGATTGTGCACCTACATTGGGACTAAATGAAGAGGAGCCTACTGAAGAGATTCAACTATCATCAGTTAATGTTACAACCATAAGTAAAGGACCAGTAATGGATGAAAGATCAGTATTGCCTAAAATAAAGAAGATGCAAGAAAACATGAAGAAGATTATCATTACTATCTAAACAATATCTAAGTCTGATTTGGTCAACATAAAAAATAAAAATCTAGTAGTCAGTAAGCCTGTAAAGACCGTGGAAAATAAAACAAAAAGCAACAAGAAAGGTTTGGTGGAATATGATATGGGGTATGATATAGTAGAAGACATTAAGAAAACAAAAGCAAATATTTCCCTATTTGAATTATGTAATTTTCCCCAGGAAATAAATAATCTTTTGGAAGATTTTGATCCACAACCCAGCAATTCCCAAGAAGACGTTGAATCTGATAAAGAATTAATGAAGCAAGCATTGGAGGAAAATCCAAATCTCAGACTTTGCCTTTTTTGTTATCCTTTGAGATTTTTAATCATAATGTGCATAACTGTTTGGTGGATTATGGGGCTTCATATGATTTCATACCACTCTCAATATGTAAAAATATTAATGGTCAACCTACACATCCTCTTGTAGGATCATTCAATTGGATAGATCTATTGTCAAGGTAATAGGAGAAATGAAATATGTATTGATTTGGTTATCTGTAAATGATAGAGCTTGTCAATTTATATATATCATGGTAGTAGATATACCAAAGGCCTGTCGATTGATTTTGAGTAGGGACTAGTCAACGAAACTGAATGGGTACTTTTCAACTGATTGGTCTCACATGTGGCTACCTTATAAGAGTAGTCAAAATCATATTAAGGTAATTAGGGAACCACATATGAAACATAACACAACTTAATCGGAGGGAAAGAATGAACTTGTAAACTTCTCATATTCAGTATTGGGAAACTATTTTTTAGAGCTTGAGATGGGGATTTATCAAGCTAAAGAGGCCAGTTGTGAATCAGACACATAGTCCGATCTCCTTCATTTATCATAGATTGATGATATTGACTGTAATATAGTAAATTTAGTTTCTAACATAGGAATTAACACTAATTAGGTAGATTTTGGATTTTATACTTTGATGGTTCCAAAACACAAGAGGGATCAGGAGTCGATTGTGTCCTGGTTGACCCAGAAAAGATTAAACAATTTCTCTCTTGTAGACTAGAGTTTGAATGTACAAATAACACTGCTGATTATGAAGCTCTAGTCTAGGGCTTGATAAAAGCCATTGAATTTAATGTTAAGAACTTAAAAAAATTGGTGACTCTAAGATATTAGTTATACGGTTTAGAGACACAATACATTGTTTATTACCACACCTGAAAACATATCAATTTGAAGTTTGGAATCTGATTTCACATTTTAATGCGTTCAATATAAATTCAATTCCTAGATTACAGAATGTTGCAGCTGATCTTTTAGTTGTTTCTGCTGCTAGGTTAGTACCTACTATTAAAAAACATGCTATTGAACTTATTTGTAGGCCAATAGTACCAGATAATGTTACAAATATGAGGGTGTTTGATGATGATGAGAAAATTATCAATTTCTTGACAAATGATGAAAAATTCAAAGACTCTGGAAATTGTATGCACAAAGGAGTAAGGACACTAGAAGGGATGTTTGAATTACATAACAAATTTAGAAAGCCAACCAATGTCAAGACTAACAGTTCATTTATGCAATATGAAATGATCAATTTAGGGACAGAGGCTGAGCCCAAATACGTGAACTTGGGAAAGTGTTGTTTGCTCGGAGAAATGAGCTGGTTTATCAATTTGTTCCATCAATACAAAGATATATTTTCTTGGACATATGAATACCTAAATACATATGACAAACGTATCATTCAACACGTTATTCCCATTAAATCAGGTGTAAAACCATTCCATCAACAACTGAGGAAAATTCATCCAAATTTAGAACCTTTAATAAACAATGAGTTAAAGAAATTACATGATGAAATCATTATTTTCAGAGCCCGACATTCATAATGGGTATCCAATTTGGTCCTAGTGAGAAAAAAGTAAAGAGAAATAATATTATGTGTCAACTTTTGAAATCTTAACAGAGCTTCAGATAAAGATAACTTTCTAGTTCCACCAATGGAACAAATTCTCCAGATGGTATTAGGTTCGCAATTGTTCCCTTATTAGATGGATTTTTAGGCTATAACCAAGTACTAGTGGCTGAGCAAGATAGACTGAAAACTACATTTTGAACGAAGTGGGGAACATTCTCCAATAGAAGAATTCCCTTTGGCCTCATCAATGCTGGAGCTACATTTCAGAGGGAAATGGATATCGCTTTCTAGGGATTGATCGGCCACCATGTGGTGGTATATCTAGATGATGTGATAGTTTTCTCTAAGAAAAGGGAAGATCATGTTTTTCATTTAAATCAATTTTTTTTATCGTTGTAGAAAGTACATAATATCTTTGAATCCAAAGAAAAACAATTTCACAGTTTTAGAAGGAAAACTATTGGGTCATATCATTTCAAGAAAGAGAATCTCCATAGACCCGGAAAGAATAGAAGTTATATCTCAGATTCCCTTACCCCATAAAAAAAGGGTATACAATCATTTATGGGTACCATAAATTTTGTTCGAAGGTTTGTTCTAGACTTTGCACAAATCATGAAACCTTTGCAAAAAATGGTGAAGCAAAAGTGTGCAATTTAAATGGACCGATGTGGAGAAGGTTGCCTTTAATGACATCAAAGCAACAATAGCTCATGCACATTCTCTAAGAAGCCCTAATTTTGTAAAGGATTTTATTCTGTACACTTTTGCTTCAGACAACTCACTTGCGGCAGTTCTCACACAGAAGGGAGAATTGGGAGATGAGTACCCAATATCATTTATGAGCATTAGATTACAAGGGGCTGATTTGAATTACCCTGTTTTGGAAAAACAAGCATATGCATTATTTTACCCTGTTTTGGAAAAACAAGCATATGCATTATTTAAAGCAGTAAAACAATTCAGACCTTACATTTTGAAAAATAGAACCAAGGTAATTGTCCCTCACCCAGTTTTCAGAACTCTCTTCGTACAGAAAGAATTGGGTGAACAAAGAGGGAACTGGGTGACATCATTGCAGGAATATGATTTAGAATTCAAACCAGCCACTATTATTAAAGGTTAAGGGATGTGTAAGTTAATTGTGGAAATTCAAACTAATTAATATTATGATTGGGAAAATGAAGCAGAGTTAAACATGGTTGATGTATGTCCTATCTTTACTGCTCCTGATTCTTGGTATAGAGACCTAGTGCATTACCTCCAACAAGGATATATACCTAAGTATTGGAATTCTAAGCAATGAATGGAACTTCATCTAAAGTCATCCTCTTACCAGATAATCAATGGAGTTCTTTTCAGGAATAACTACGATGGAGTATTCCTAAGATTCCTTGAGCAAGAAGATGCTTCCAAGGTCGTTAAGGAATTGCATGATGAACCTGCTGGAGGAAATTTCTTTGGAGATACTACTACCCACAAGATCCTTAGGTTTGTCTATTACTGGCCAACATTATTTAAATCTGCTCATTCCTATGCGAGAAAGTGTGACGTATGTCAAAGAAGCAGTGGAATATTAGCAAAAAAATCTTGACCATTGCAACTTGTTATTATTTCAGAGCCTTTCAAACAATGGGGTATATACATCATCAAGGAAATCAACCTAAATTATTCACTATAGAATAAATATATCCTCACAGCTATGGATTACTTCACAATATGGGTAGAAGAAGTTCCACTACGCAAAGTGAACGAGGATGTGGTCATCAACTTCTTACAAGAAAAAATCATGACCAAGTTTAAGGTTCCAATTTCACTTTTTTTTTATAATGCGTCTTATTTATGCTAACTATTATCCTCACTGACACGGGTTAGCGTAATCAACAAAAAAAAATATTATTATAATTCTGAAGAAGACTGTTATTGAAAATCAAAGAAGTTGGCACACGACACTCCCCAATGCACTATGGGAAGATAGGGTCACCCAAAACAACTCCTTAGGAGTGTCCCCTTATACTCTGCTTTATGGAAAACGAGCTATCTAACCCCCTAACATTCTGCTTCCATCCTCTCAGTTAGCTCAAGCCTCAGGGGATTATGGTAGTCAAATTTTACAAGCTTGTATTAATAGTTTGTTGAAGCTTGAAGAGTCCAGACTTAATTCTAAAGAAATATTTAAACAACAACAAGAGATTTTCAAGAGGTGGTTTGATAAAAGAAAGTATGGAAAAGGGAGTTTTGATATAAAAGACTTGGTTCTAAAGTGGGATCACCCGCATGACAAGAAGGTAAAACATACTAAATTTCAACATCTATGGGTTGGCCCTTATCAGATTACTGATAATATAGGCCCCTCAACCTATAAGTTGGAATATTTACAAGGGCAAGAAGAGAAGCTTCCTGTTAATGGCCTTGTTCTCAAACAATATTTCACCTAGTTCCTTTAGGGAGTCCTTTTGTACATAAATAAACTCTTTGTTTTATTTTGTTTGTTTCCTACCATTTGCTTTATTTTGCTGATTTACTTTAGTTTATTTGATTTTGTTTCAGAATAAGCCAACTCAAATTTTTTGGTGCTTGGGGACATAAGGATCTGAATAATTGAAAAATGCATTGAAATCCAAGAACTGCTTGTTGGGAGGTATATGCAATATTTTGATCTAAGACAAGATTCTTTAATTAATAGACTGTTGAAAGGGAGGCTATTTCAAGAACACATTGAAATCTTGCTTAAACCTTGAAAAATAACTGAGGTGTATGAGGTCTAGAATACTATCTTGGGGATACATCCATCTTCACACTAATATCTATCTAAAGAATCTTGTCGCGAAAGACCCATGGAAAGGAAGTAGAACTGGCAGGTGCATGGCATTCAAAATATTTCCATGCCACAAAATGAAAGACAAAAGGCTTAAGATAAAGAGTTAAATTCCAAAACATAAGTAAAATGAATGGATTGCTTAGAAAGTAAATATCAAGAAGATACATTGAAGAAATAAATAAGTAAAATGAATGGATTGCTCAGAAAGGTTCTTCTCCATCCATGAGTAGAAACAAGTCATCACTCACATGAAAGGACATCATGGATGGAAGAACCTAAATCAATTTCTCAAAGTAAAAGAAGCAATCAAGGAAGACTCGAAAGAAAAATGTCTTTAAGGATAAAAAAATGTGAATGGCATGGGACTGAGGAACAAATGAATGCATCTGTCTAACTCTGGCATGATCATGTGGTGTCATATCCAACTGTAACCAAAGACAGAGGTAAAATGAATCTCACAATTTGGCCCCAAGAGAGTTATCAAGACTTCTAATCTTGGTTTCGCTACCCACAAGACTACAATCAATGTGATGCACCGAATTTCATATCCCTAGAGAAGTCTAGTTTTTAAATGATCTTGAACTAAAACTGGAATAAGTTTCTCTAATCAAGTACCATATAGCAATTTTGTTTTGAAAAGAGAGTTTTTTCAGATATCTATGTTCACCAATTAGTCAACAATTCTTGCTGCTGCAACCACTTCCCCAAAATTTTATAGTTTTAGGGCCCCTCCTTATAATTTTGGTTTTAAGCATTCTTTAGAACCGATTCTACTCTTAGATTTTTCATTCCATGACTTAGTTTTTTCTTTGATCAAATTAGAAAGGTTTTTCACTAAGTTAAAACTCATCTTTTTCTTCCGATGTGTTGGAAGAACTCAACAAGTTGAGCCGACACGTCAGAAGAACTCATCTTTTCCATCCAATGTTATTTAGCCTACTTTTCTTTATTTTTAACCAAGTCCTAAGTATTTATCAGAACTCTTTGGTGAGTTCCTACTCTTTGGTGAGTTCCTACTGACATTGTCGATGAAAATCAAACTTTTGAGCTGACACTTCGGAAGGATTTTTTGCTTTTCTGTCTGACGCCTTTTTGAGCTGATTTTGTTTGGTGAGTCTTGATCGAAAAATTTTGACGAGTTTCTGTCGACAGTGTTGAAAAAAATCAAAATTTTGAGCGGACAGTATCAAAGAATCTTACCTTTTCTTGACGACGATCGTTATCGAAAGACCCTACCGAGTTCTGGTGATGGTGTCAAAGAAACTCAGAGCTTGCAACTGATGCGTTCAGCAAGAATTAGTTTTTGTTGTTGACATATTTTCATCGAAACTCTTTTGTGAGTTTTACTGATGGTATTTTCTAAGACATTCGGCAATTTCCTGTCAATGGTGTCGAAAAAACTCAGATATCTCAGCTGACACTGTCACTGGAAACTCGATTTTTAATGTCGATGCATCGGTAAACTTTGGGAAAAGTCTTCGACGGATTTTTAAGGTAAGTGTCGAAACGACGTTTTTCACCCATTCGACATTTATCACCCCAACAACCACATTTATTTTTGTTTTAACATTATATATATATATAACATGGGTGGTTTTACGGTTTGTTACTACAACTCCATTTTGGATGCATTCAGTCATCATTTTCCACTTGGAGATTTCGGATTACCTCCGTCGTACCCGCACCTACAGTTTCCAAGTAGGCCATAAAAAAATTATCTCTAAACTTATGTTGTTATAAAATATTGAAGCAAGTGTATTTTTTGGGGTTTAGGATTACGGGGATAGGATTTTTGTTGTCTTTGGACTTATTTCAAAGCCAACCTAGCCCGTAGGTTCTTCCTGAGTTTGTTTCTAGGATACCCTCGACCGCACTGAGCGTTTTCCCAGTCTGCTAGCTCGGTCGTGATGGGTTTTATATCCTCCTTTACTGCTACATTTGATTTTGTATTTCAAGCCATGTATATGGGTCTGTTAAACCTATGGGGTTTTATTGATAAAGTTACAGCGGGACAGAAGTTTCACCAACTGTACCTTGTTTGGTTTATTTTTGTATGTGATGAGAGAGAAACCCTTGGAAAATGTTAATTACCAGTGCCACTACGTGCTAAAACCTAGGGTTTCTTTATTTGATGTTTCACTCCTTAGGGCAGGTTTTTTCAAGAAAGGGGTTTTTTGCTGGTTTTTAGGTGCAAAGTAGGGTTTCCGGTTTCCCCAAGGATCCCTCAATTTTGAGCCACAAAGCCTTTTCCACGTCTTTATTGATTATTTTATTACCTCTGAAGAGAGTCAGTGAGAAGAAATCTCATTTTTTTAATGTTGTAAAACCTAATGAACAAAGATCATAAAATATGAAGATAGTTAGCATGAATGTATTAGAACCGTGATGTAAATCCCTAAACAACACCCAAGCATGTACTACTGAGTTTCATTTAAGTTTTGACCTAATATACACCCTAGTTGTAAGTGAAAATGACTCAACAATATTTGGGAGAGATTTCTCTACCTCACAAAGTTACTTTTGAATGGCCAACGATGAACTCATAAATATGTCTCTGTGCTCCTCTATCATAATAAACAATGACTGAAACCTTCCTCTTTGAAATAAAGAATAATTTATTGATATATTAAGATTCTCATTGATGTATTGCATGTTGATATAAATGCATGTTGTTTCAATCACATTGTCATTAAGACATCTCTTGTTGTGATCATGATACAACTTTAGTCCTCACATCACACCATGCTGAAGAAGACTGGGAAGAAGAAGGACAAGGTCACCGAAGATGATTCAAATGTGGAAGTTATGCCCAGAATGGAAATAATTTATAAAGACATGAAGGTTGTCATAGGGGATGAACAAGAGTTTCAATGGGGTCAAATATATCATATGATCAAAGACCACAATGTCCCAGATGCAGGCCTGGAAGATATAGCTCTATATGAAAACATAAGAAAATTAGGTATCACAAAGGCAACCATGTGCCCCAAACTCTTCCCATGTGCCGAGGTAATCATATGGATCCTATCTCGAATAGACTCAAACACTATGATTATTTCCAACATAGAAGGACAAGCCTTTGCTTCCTTCACCCCTGCATAAATAACCAAGGCTTGCAAACTACCCAATCCACAAACTATGATGACGGATGAATGGGTGAAAAATCTGAATTTAGACGTATTTGAATGTGCTAAGGGGATGATGGTAGCAGGACAGCAACTATTCCATAAAGCCACTAGAGAGTATGACATTGCAATTTTATGCACCCCTTACAGGATCATATCCCTAATGTTAAACAAAATATTTGGCCGGGAGAATGGTAAATTATACAAATTAAGTTGGATCCCATTGATATACCATGTGGATATGCAACGCACCATTTTTAACTAGGAAGATATTGTATCAAGCATCTTGTCGTCGTTTATAGTTACTGTACAAGGAGGACTGACTCAAAGAAAGTTAGAATTTTACATGGGCTCTTATTTGATTGATTGTATTTTATTCCTACACCAATTACCAAAGCAAAATTGAACTTGGAATTACACCAAGACCCCATTTATGTTGCCTACCAAATTCTTTGGGCTCACAAGTACTACATTTTCTACAAGCTCATCTGCGAAGAATTTATCATGCCATTGCATGAGCTAATTTTCCTCAAAGAGTGCAATTGCATCTCCAAAGGTGTAGTGGAGATCATATATGAATATGGAGACTACTATTTCTCTAAAGAGGGTACTTATCTGAGGATATATGGAGGATCTTGAGCTCCATCATTCAATTCCTAGATATGCCACGGACTATGTAGTCCATAAGGAGGCAGTGAGACAATTGTTCATAAATGGATTTAGAAATTTCTTATTCGACATGAAGAAAGCATTTTTCCCACCACTGCCATTCTGCATTGGTAGCTATACATTCACAATGGTAAAAAATGCACCAGAATTTGTAAAAGATATGGAAAGTTTCCGCTTTGGGGAAAAGAGTTTCCACAGGAATGAATCCTATGACAAGTTTGCGAAACATTGTACAATTGTAGGAGTTCATTTTGAGTACTCTCATCATTTTGGAAAATATGAGAAGACATATAGAAATGGGTAAAATATGACTGCCTTGAGAAAGAGGTTCAAAAAGAATATCAACACCAGTAGAGGAAAAGGGAACAACAACACAACAAAGCAACATAAGCAACAGGAAGAAGCTGCAAGGAAACGAGAATAAGATGCCCGAAAGCTGTAGGAAGAAGATGAGAATCAACTAGACGAAGAGGCTCAAAGGAAAAAACTAGAAGAAGAAAAACTACAAAATGAAGAGGAGGAAAGACTACAAAAGGAATCTGAAGAAAGAGAAAGGAGAGAAGCTGAGAAAGTAGCTGAAGAGTTGAGAAAGAAGGAGCAAGAAGAAAAGGACAGGGAGAGTTTGGAGCAGGACACCTCCCAAGATAATTCAACCAATCCTCTTGCCCCATTAAGTGATACAATAATAGGAGGCCACATTCCTCTTGCAGAGCTTGGATTGGTTCCTTTCACTCCGTCCAAGCATCATGGAGTGGCCTGCTTAGAAACGATATTCTTTGACAAGAATAAGAAAACCATTGTTAGAAGATCCGAAGAGAGATTAAATATCGATGATCAACCTGACGTGGGCATAGTGACCGATAAGACTGTCATGCAAGGAACAAATCAGGGTCCTCAATTCCTAGCATCTGTAAGCATAGAAGTCACACAAGCCAATGCGGATAATGTGAACAATTTAGTAGGATATGTTGAACATTATAAGGAAAGAGTGCTTAAGATGAAAGACACTATGGTTAAATAAAGAGGAGAAGAATGAGAATTAAAGAGAAAGCACGAGGCAACTTTTTCATAATTTGAAAGGCTTCAAAACGCTTATCAAGCTTTCGAATTGGAAAAGGATGCACCGGAGCTTTTGGTTACAATCATGGAAGGGGAGAAGAAATATATTGAAGAAAAGGTTTTGGCGTTAGAAGCATAGAAATATGTAGCAAACAAAAAATAAGGGGAGCTGAGAACCCAAGAAGAAGAGATGGAGGTACATAACAAATCATTGGAGACTCATCTTAAGACAACCACTGAAAGGCAGCTTGATACCACTCCATTCTATGATCAAGCTTGCCTAATCTAGAGGATTATTCATTAAGTGCAATTAAAACTCACAGAATAAATATATAAGGTCAAGTAGGGAGAGGTGAGGCTAAATGAGATTACAACAATGTTGCTTGATTTCAGAACAAGCCTATTAAAGGTGGTAGAAAAGGTTCAAGGACAATTGACTTGGGTGGAAGCCAATTCATCATTTCTAACACAATTTCATCAAAATATGGCAGACGGTTTGAAGATAGAATTAGCACTTCTAGATTTTGGAAACAAATATTCCTTGAGATTGAGCACTACAATAAAAAAGACTCTGGAAAGATGCACAAATTTATACAAGAATATGTGTTTGGTTCATAATAAATGACAGAAATCTCCAGCATCGAAGATCAAATACATTCCAGACAAATATAAGCATATGAAGTATCTTCAGGACAGGTTGCATGAAGATCAACAAAGCATTTAGAAAATTGAAGGAATTAGTGAAGAAGTGGTTAAAACTTGGATTGCACAAGCCTCTGTAAGTAATTTTCTCTTGGAAGACCTGTATAGAGTGACCCCACCAAAATTTACAGAATTGGAGTCACAACTGGTAGTGTATGAGGTAGTTGTAAGACTGTTGGAGCCAACGAATTACCAAACTACTGCGGAAGAGGAAATGCGTGGGGAGAGTACATCTCAAGACCAGCTAGACCCACCTGAAAATTTTATTTTCTATGTTTTTGCACTTTGTGTTATTTATTATTTTATTTTCCTAGTGCAAGGCACTAGTAGACAAATTTTGAACTTGAAAAGTCAAGGAAGCTTTAAAGTCAAGGTAGTCAAAGAGCGAATTGTATGTTAGAATTTTATCATTCAAACTAGCATTATCTTAGGATCTTATCTAAGAGAATAACATGCACATCAATAAATACAAGAGACAAGAGACAGAAAGAATTTTCCTCTGGGAAACCATAAAGGAGAAAACCCCGTAGCTTCCTCAGAGATAGAATGAGCACCAATGGCAGCAGTAAAACCCAAAAACATAAAAGATGATATCCACAGCTTGTTCTCTCTCACACACTTGAGAGAGCTTATCCTGTCTCACTCATGTGCCCTAGTGAGTGAGTGTGTGTGTGATAAATAGAGAGGCTCACTCTCTATTTATATTCTTTCGTTCACTTGATGTCCACTTCAACATGTCGGCTCCAATTAACAATTACTTACTAGGGCCAACATCTCTAGGAGAGTCTAATAACCCTAGTGCCCCACAACTGTGGGGACTTTTCCCTCCAATCAACAAGGAGGTTTAACCCTGACACAAATGTGGGGACTATTTCCCCAACTTACAATGGAGGGTTAACCTCAATGACTTTACATGACTTGTTTACATTATTGAATCTCCCAACCGGAACATTGGGGCATAACATGACTCAATTACATTATAGATACTTCTCGGAATAAACATCAGGGTACAATACATAAGATATGCAGTGAATACATTTTGAAGTTACAAATACATCAACACTCCCTCTTAACTAGGAAGGTATTCTCTCAACACAATTTATCAGCATAAGTATTCTTCTCTGTATCATCTGGATCATCATCAAGTCATCTTCATCTTCAAGTGATCTTCATCTTCAAGTCATCTTCATTGTCAAGTCATCTTCATTGTCAAGTCATCTTCATTGTTAAGTCATCTTCATCAAGTCTAGATCATCACTAGATCTGGATCATCACTGGATCATCGAGTATGGATCTTGATCTGGATCGTCACTGCTAGATCATCATCAAATCTAGATCATCACTTGATTTGGATCATTACTACTAGATAATCATTAAGTTTGGATCATCACTTGATCTAGATCATCATCAAAGCTGGATCATCACTAAATCATCATCATCATTAATGCTTCTACTATCTCAATCAAATGGTGTTATCTCTTCATTCTTCTCGTCACAGGAAGTTCTATAGAGTCAGCCCTTTTTCATGCTAGTTGTAGGCCTAGCCTCCATGTAGGTCTTCTTCAGTGCTTATATCTAAACCTAAGTCAGAATGGCCTTCCCAACACTTACTTCTGACCTCATCTTGTTAGAAAGGCATGCCCAACACTCACATCTAAAATCATCTTGTTAGAAAGGCCCAGCACTCACATATAACCATGTGTAAACAAATCGCGCCAGAAAGGCTCAACACTTATATCCGACCATGTGCGAACACACCGCATCAGAAGGGCTCTGCACTTACATCCGACCATTTGCAAACACACTGCATTGGAAGGGCTCTGCACTTACATCTGACCATGTCTAAACACACCGCATCGGAAGGGCACTGCACTTACATCTGACCATGTGCAAACACACCGCATCAGAAGGGCTTTGCACTTACATCTGACCATGTGTAAACACATCACACCAGAATGGCTCTCAGTCCTAGACTGAGGATTCCTGGTAGCTGACCAGGTGCCTCCATTCTCCCAGAGAATAGTATCTCAGCACCAAGCTGAGTATTCCTGGTAACTGACCAAGTGCCTCCATTCCAAGAATGGAATTCAACACTTATATCTAATCAAGTAAAAACCAATCCTACAGTCACATCAGAATGGCTCAGCACTCACATCTGACATGGAAGGAACCAATCCTCTCACCATGAAAGAATAAATCAACTCTTACATCTGACCATGGAAGGAAACAATCCTCTCACCATGTCAGAATGTCTTATGGACTCATCACTTCCCCTTGGAAGGAGCCTCTATATGGAGAACACCAAGCTTCTCCCTAAAATACTCAAACTTCACTTTGGTCATTTCTAGCATAGAATCACATCAGGGCTGATTATGTTCAACGATAACCTGTGAGCTTCGCCAGGACCGATTACATCTGAGGATAACCTACATGTATGTTTACATCTGAGCAACCTACAATATTCACCAGGATTTATGCTCAGACAACCTATCCCACCGACTATGCTAGAACTCGCTCTTTTGAGAGATCTCGATCTGGATCACATACTAGAGCTTCAATGCTCATCTCTGCATCATACAAAAATGCAAGTCAGATCAAGCAAATCAAATAGTAGTAAAAGAAACATAATACCTCCCAAATAGCAAGTGGCAACATATTTTTCCTTAGTTGTACTTAGCGCTATGCAGGAATCCATCCTGCCAAACCAACAGATCAAACTTGATCCCATACTAAAGTGGCACCTCGAAGTTATCTTCCTATCAATGGAAGTACCTGCCCAATATGAATCCTCATAACCCTCCAGGTTAATATTTTGATTCACCTCATACTTGAGCCCATAATAAACTGTACCCTTCATATACCTCACTGCATGCTTTGCAACCGTTAGGTGAACATGTCTCAATGTGTTTACATCAAATCAAATATCTGGTCTCTTATTTGTCAGGTAAATCATCTAACGCTACATCATATCATCAACTGTCTCTGATGAAGCATTACTCAATAGCTTTAGGTTCGATGCCATAGGTGTGGTCATGGCCTTGCAGTCCATCATATTGAACCTCTTAAGGATCTCTACTACATACTTCCCTTATCCACACCTCCATGCCTAGAATGTAGTGCATCATCCCTAAGTCCTTTATCTCGAACTCGACAGCAAGTATTCTTCTTGCAAATTTAATGAGTTCTTATTTTCTATCAGGAACAATTTATCAACATTTAACAGGAGCATCAATGTTCTTCTGCCTTCAACCTTTAAGCAAAGGTTGGAATTAGATTTACTCTCAGTAAATCCTAGAGTCATTAGTAATCTGTTCATCCTGTCATACCATGTCGAACCTCAGGATCTTCTGCAGTCACTCCCTCTAAAGCGAAGCATCATTCTCCCTCTGTCTTCTATACTCTATGCATTGAAACATTCTGTACCGAAGTGACAAGTAGCTTCCTCTGCTACTAATATTCTATCTATCCATCTATGATCATTGGATACCAAGATCCTCTATATTGAACTTTTTCAAAAGTTCTTGTCGCACCCATCTATGAGCTTGTCATCCTATATAGGCTTTCATATTCAACCTTGTAGCAAAGGTTAAGATCTTCATAAAGCTCATCATGTATGTGTTATCTCATGGGTATCTTCTGAGCTCGTACAAGGCCTTCTTTCATTTGCACACATGATTCTACCTATCATGTGTCTCAACTCCCACTAGCTGCAAATGTCTCTTCGTAGTCTATGCCTTCTTTTCGTGAGAAGCCTCATGGTATGAATCTTGCCTTGTATCCCATGATGTTTCCATCTACTGCATGATGAAACTATGAACTTTCCTTCAGTTATCGATACTATATCCTAGACATCATTCTTCTTGAATAGGCATTACTTGTTCTTCGGAACAAGTCTCATCCTTCTTTGCTTGTAGGCAATTATACGCGATCTTTCCTACAAGTCAAATGCATTAGTTGTATGGTTAGAAACATTTCATAAGGTATATTCATAATGAAAAAATTATTTGCATAAATATATGATCATGCAACTATTTTAGCCAATACAACATTCATCCATATCTGATGGAAACTTTCTAGATTCCTTCCATCTCTACTAGGACAACATTGAGATTGTGCACTAATCCAATATGTCAGCAAAGACGTTTCATTCTAGATAAGTAGCAATGGAGAGTTAGCACCATGATCTACTTACCCATAACATGCATGCAAACATTATATCATGCATTATACATCAACTGAATATAAACAAATGCATAACAAAAACAAGATCATGAAATGACAATTGAATACTTATCTTTATTTGTTTCGTGGGTAGACTCCTTCTTGAGCCTTCAGCCTCATCATCTTCTTCATTCATAATAGCATCATTTCTTATCGAAATGCTAAGATTGATAAGAGGTTCTTCAAGTGTTGATATTCCTCATCACTTGAGGGATCTTCTTTGGATGGTGAGATCTTGATCTTCAGTTCCTCCCATATTCTTTTCTCTTATTATGATTCGAGCTTCTTCTTGTGTGTGCTCTTCCCAGAGTCTGCTGAAAGTAATCACTTCCTTCTAGCACACATTCCTCAAATGAATGAATCCCATGATCCTGGGAGGCCATTCAAGGTGGCTATCACCACTTCTGCATTCTCCTCTTCTTCTTCTATTGCTACAAGTTGTTCTTTGTTTTGAGAGACCCTCGTAAAGTATGACTGTATGGTCTCTGCATTCTAGATCTTCACATTCTTCAACTATTTTCTCAAAGGTCATATTTTGATTTATGTTCTTCCCTTCAAATATCTTGGTCAAGGAATCAAACATATTCAGTGTATTTAGGGAAGACACTTGTGGTACAAGTTCATCCGTGATTGAATCAGCAAGGATCTTCTTAGCCTTGACCAAGTTCTTCTTGTGTAAGGCTTTGAGCCTCATCTCCCTCTGGAACTCGAACCTCCCTACTCATGTAGGTGTCCAATTCATTTTCTTTAGAGAGATCATATACTTCCATGCTTGGAATTTTTCAACTTCACCAATCTTATCATCAAGCTAATGTGATACATCACTTTGAAATGAGAACCTCAAATGAAAATAACAAAAGATTAGATCTTACTGATTTGAGGTGTCCATCCTAGTTCCAGAGCTGGCTGATCTAGGGTTTGTTAGAGAAACCCTAATTTTGAAAACTTGGAATCTTTCAGATATGATTGTCTAGAAATATAGACCTCTTCAAGGTGAGTTTTCCAATGTACTCCTTTTCTGAAAACAGTGGAGGGAAGCTCCCAGAACAGGAAGCCCTAGTTTTCCAATTTCTTCTGCAGAAATTACTGATACCGTTTCTGCGGTATCTCCAAAATAATTGCTCATATATGTTTGAAATGTTGCACTATAGTAGCCTCACCTGTCTCTGTTCTAAAAATGTAGGGTTTATCAGAATTGGTTTCACCAATTGGGACTTATGAGTGTTTTCCCAAGGTGACCTGTTTCAGTACTACTCAGCATAGAGAAGTTGTACGGACTTCCACATGTCACTATTTCATATTCTAGGTCTTAAACTTGGACCAAAAATATTACAGTCCATTCCACTTCTAGAACATCTTCCAAAATTTTATTTGGACCTTTGTAGCCCGAGATATATCAATTCTCCCCCGGGTGTCCTGTTTATTGATGAATCTTGGAAGAGGCTAGAACCCTAACTTGGAGAGATCATATATCCTATAATATAGTGAATATGAGGATGAAATTTTGATACAATGTAAATAAGGATTTTATCTTCAGCCTGTGAAATTTTTAACTCTTGAGGCTTCTCCAATCCCAAGATATAGTGAATGTACCAAAACTTATCAGCTTTAGTATTTTAGGGTTTTTCCGGCCCGAGGTCAAACTAGGGTTTGAATTTCCTGGAGTTTCACCCAACCAAAAATATCGACCCAGGTTTATAAAATTGGATTTTGATGAGGAGATAAATCCTATGCCAGGATCACTCAAAAATTCCTCTTCTGTAAGAAGCCCTAATTTCCCGCACCAAAAACTGAAAATGTCCGTAATCGAATTCTGCTTCGATAAAAAGATGCACCCTTCAATGGAGAGTCATCCTAGCATACTTTTACTAATGGATTGTTGAGAGAGACCCAAAAAGAAAGAATCCATAGCTTCTGTAGATGCATAATATCTTCTTCTCAGGTTAGCTCTGATACCATGTTAGAATTTTATCATTCAAGCTAGCATGATCTTAGGATCTTATCTGAGAGAATAACATGCACAACAATAAACACAAGTGATAAGAGACACAAAGAATTTTCCTCAGGGAAACCATAAAGGAGAAAACCCCACAACTTCCTCAGAGATAGAATGAGCACCAATGGTAGTAGTAAAACCCGAAAAACATAAAAGGTGATCTCCACAGCTTATTCTCTCTCTCACACTTGAGAGAGCTTCTCCTATCTCACTCATGCGCCCTAGCGAGTGAGTGTGTGTGTGCTAAATAGAGAGGCTCAATCTCTATTTATATTATTTCATTCACTTGATGTCCACTTCAACATGTTGGCCCCACTTAACAATTATTTACTAGGGCCGACATCTCTAGGAGAGTCTAATAACCCTAGTGCCCCACAACTGTGGGGACTTTGCCCTCTGATCAACAAGGAGGTTTAACCTTGACACAAATGTGGGGACTATTTCCCCAACTTACAATGGAGGGTTAACCTCAATGACTTTACATGAATTGTTTACATTATTGAATCTCTCGTTCGGAACATCGGGGCATGACAAGACTCAATTACATTATAGATACTTCCAGGAATAAACATCGGGGTACAATACATAAGATATATAGTGAATACATTCTGAAGTTACAAATACATCAACATTGTAATAGTAGTATAACTAGGAATAGAGGATAGAATAGAAGGGACTTTCACTAGCGCAAGAATGTTGAGTTATTTGTATGAAGAACTACTTTTTCTATCAATAAAGAAGAACAATATTGTTGGCGAAGGACTGTACATGCTTTTACATGGCTTGTATGGAGTGCCAATGTGAAATTACTTCTTATTTAGCTTCCGTGCAACTATGAGATCATTCTAACCTTATGAATTATTTCTATAATGATGAATGATTTTTGTTTCTACTTGAAATATTGTGCATTTATTTAGTAATGAATGTTTTAACAAAGCAAAGCTATATTTGTTTTTTTTGTTGTTGTAACTATGTGTGTGGAATTTAAACAACTATCTGTAGAATTTAATATGCAGCACTACAGTACATTACTCTTTTCTATTTAAATTTTTCTCCCCTTGGTGTTGTTTAGGAAAACACACCCTTATAACCTAGGGCCTCTAGGGTTACCAACTTACTAAACTAACTTGCATACAATCAGCCATTTCCAGAATTGAAATAGGAATAGGAAGAAAATTGGGCATACCTTTTTTATGACTGTCGATCCTAGCTTTTCTTCTCCTCTTCAAGTCACTTCCATGACTTCTAGGGTATCTCCAATCACCTGCAAAGAAAAATATATTCCTTCAATATCTTATATATTATATCAATGGTTAATGAAATAACATATTCATAATGAAACTATAAGATAATTTAGAAATCACAATATACAAGAGTGCACAATATTGGAAGAATAAATTTCTTTATTGATAACAAGTGTGGTGATATTACAGCCCAACATCCGAGACAAGTGCTCCTCTGCAAACCAAGGACACTGATTTTTGCTGCTCCAAGATATCTGAAAGAAAACCACACGCTTAACTTTTCTCTACTAAGTATGATTCATTAGAATCAACTCCTACCCTCTATTTATACATGAAACGAAATGAAACGAACTTTTTCGGTGGCACGAAATTTATTGCCCCAAAAAACACATTTATTGTTGTTTCAGCATTTATATATATATATAACGCGGTTGGTTTTATGGTTTGTTATTACAACTCCATTTTGGATGCATCTAGTCAACATTTTCCACTTGGAGCTTTCAAATACCTCCGTCGTACCTGCACCTATAGTTGTCAGGTAGGCCCTAAAAAGATTATCTTTAAACTTATGTTGTTATAAAATCTTGAAGGAATTGTATTTTGGGGGGTTTAGGATTACGGGGATAGGGTTTTCTTATGTCTTTGGCCTTGTTTCAAAATCCAACCCTAGCCTGTAGGTTCTTCCTGAGTTTGTTTCTAGGAAACCATCGACCGCACTAAGCATTTTCCCAGCCTGCTCGCTCGGTCATGATAGGTTTTTTATCCTCCTTTACTACTACGTTTGATTTTATCTTTCAAACCATAGATATGGGTCTCTCAAACCTTTGGGGTTTTATTGATAAAGTTATAGTGGGACAAAAGTTTCACCAACTATGCCTTGTTTGGTTTATTTTTGTATGCAGTGATAGACGAGCCCTTGGAAAATGGTGATTTCGAGTGCCACTGCATGTTAAAACCTAGGGTTTCTTTGTTTGATGTTTCCCTCCTTAGGGCTGATTTTGTCAAGCAAGGGGTTTTTGCCAGTTTTTAGGTGCAAACTAGGGTTTCTAGTTTCCCAAAGGAACCCCCAGTTTCGAGCCACAAAGCCTTTGTCACGTCTTTATTGATTGTTTTCTTACCTCTAAAGAGAGTCAGTGAGAATAAGTCTCATTGTTTTAATGTTTTAAATCTGAATGAACAAAGATCGTAAGATCTGAATATAGTTAGCATGAATGTATTAGAACAGTGGTGTAACTCCCAAAAAAACACCTACACCTATACTGCTGAGTTTCATTTCAGTTTTCACCTAATATATACCTTGGTTGTAAGTGAAAATGACTGTACAATATTTGGGAGAGATTTCTCTGCCTCACAAATTTACTTTTGAATGGCCAATGATGAACTGGTAAATATGTCTTTGTGCTCCTCTATCATAATAAACACTAACCGAAATCTTACTCTTTGAAAGAAACAATAATATTTTTTTTTAACATTGATATCTTACAATTCTCATTTTAGTATTTCTTGTTGATATAAATGCATGTTGTTTCAATCACATTGTCATAAAGACATCTCTTGCTGTGATCATGCTACAACTTTAGTCCTTACATCACAACATGTCGAAGAAGACTGGGAAGAAGAAGGCCAAGGTCACCGAATATGATTTAGACATGGAAGTTATGCGGAAAATGGAAATCATTTATGAAGACATGAAGGATGTCATGGGGGATGAAGAAGAGTTTCAGTGGGGTCAAATATATCATATGATCAAAGACTAGAATGTCCCAGATGTAGGCCTGGAAGATATACCTTTATATGAAAACATAAGAAGATCAGGTATCATAAAGGAAACCACATGCCCCGAACTATTCCCATGTGCCGAGGTAATCAGATGGATCCTATCTTGGACAGACTCAAACACTAGGATTATTTCCAACATAGAAGGACAAGCCTTTGCTTACTTCACCGCTGCATATATAACCAAGGCTTGCAAACTACCCAATCCACAAACTATGATGATGTATTACTGGGTGAAAAGTGTGAATTTGGACATCTTTGAATGTGTTAAGCGGATGATGGTAGCTGGAAAGAAACTATGCCATAAATCCACTGGCGAGTATGAGACTGCACATTTACGCACCCCCTACAGGATCATATCCCTAATGTTAAATAGAATCTTTGGTCAGGTGAATGGGAAATTCTACAAATTAATTTTGATCCCATTGATATACCATGTCGCTATGCAAGGCACCATTTTTAACTGGGAAGATATTGTATCAAGCAGCTTGTCGTCATGTATAGCCATTGCACAAGGAGGCCTAACTCAAAGAAAGTCATAATTTTATATGGGATCTTATTTGATTGATTGTATTTTATGCCTACACCAATTCCCAAAGAACAATTGTACTTGGAATTACACCAAGACCCCCATCTATGGTGCCTGCCAAATTATTTGGGAAAACAAGTACTGTAGTTTCTACAGGCTCATCTACGAAGAATTTCTGATGCCACTATATGAGCTAATTTTCCTCAAACAATGCAATTGCATGTCTGAAGATGCAATGGAGATCATATGTGAATATGGAGACAACTATTTATCTAAGGAGGGTACTTATCTAAGGATGTATGGAGGATCTCAAGCTCCATCATTAATTCCTAGATACGCAACAGACTATGTAGTCCATAAGGAGGTAGTGAGATAGCTATTCATAGATGGATTCGTAAATTTCTTATTCGACATGAAGAAAGCATTTTTTCGACCACTTTCATTCTGCATTGGCAGCTATAAATTCACAAGGGTAAAAAGTGCACCATAATTTGTAAAAGATCTAGAAGGTTTCCACATTGAGGAAAATATTTTTCACAGAAATGACTCTTTTTACAAGGTTGCAAAACATTGTACATTTTTAGAAGTTCATTTTGAATACAATCATCATTTTGACAAAAATGATATGACATATGGAAATGCATGAAACATGAATTCATTGAGTAAGCGGTTCAAAAAGAAGATCAACACTAATGGAGGAAAAGGTAGTAGCAACACAATAGAACAATAGAAGTAGTAGGAAGAAACTACTAGGAAACAAGAAGAAGATGCCTGAAAGCTATTGGAAGAAGATGAGAAAAAACTAGCTGAAGAGGCTCAAAGTAAAAAAAAAGAAGAAGACAAACTACAAAAGAAAGAGGAGGAAATACTACAAAAGGGATCAGAAGAAAGAGTAAGGAGAGAAGCTGAGAAAGAAGCTAAAGAGTTGAGAAATAAGGAGCAAGAAGACAAGGACAAAGAGATTTTAGATCAGGACACCACCCAAGATAATCCAACCAATCCTCTTGCCCCATCAAATGACACAATAACAGGAGGCCACGTTCCTCTTGCAAAGCTTGGATTGATTCCTTTCAATCCATCCAAGAATCATGCAGTGGCCTGGTTAGACACAATATTCTTTGACAAGAACACGAAAACCATTGTTATAAGATCCAAAAATAGATTAAATATCAACGATCAACCTGATGTGGTCACAACTACTGAGAAGACTGTCATGCAAGGAAGAAATCGAGATCCGGAATTCCTAGCATCTGTAAGCATAGCAGCCGTGCAAGCCAATGTAGATAATGGGAACAAGTTAGTAGGAGATGCTAAACATTATAAGGAAAGAATGCTTAAGATGAAAGACACTATGTTCAAAGAAATAGGAGAAGGGTGTGAGTTAAAGAGAAAGCATGAGGCAACGTTTTCATAATTTGAAAGGCTCCAAAAGGATTATCAAGATTTAGAATTGGAAAAGGATGCACTAGAGCTTTCAGTTACAATCATGGAAGGGGAGAAGAAAGATCTTGAAGACAAGGTTTTGCAGTTAGAAGAACAAAAATCTGCAGTAAACAAACAAGTAGGGAGTTGAGAATCTGGGCTGAAGAGTTAGATGTATAAAACAAATCAATGGAGACTCAACTTAAGACAGCCACTGGAAGGAAACTTGATATCACTCCTTTCCATGATCAAGCTTTCCTAATCCGGTGGAATATTCATCAAGTGCAATTAAAAATTACAGAAGAAATATATAAGATCAAGCGAGTAGAGGCAAGGATGAATGTGATTACAACAATGTCGCTTGATTTCAGAACAAGGCTATTAAAGGTGGAAAAAAATGTTCAAGGGAAACTGAATTGGGTGGAAGCCAATTCAACATTTCTAGCACACTTGCCTCAAAAGACGACACAAGGTTTGAAGATAGAATTAGCACTCCTAGATTTTGGCAACAAATTTTCTTTGAGATTGACCACTGCAGTCGAAAAGACTCTAGAAACATGCGTAGAGTTCTACAATAAAATCCGTTTGGTTCGTAATAAATGCTAGAAATCTCCAATAGCGAAGATCAAAGTCTTTCCAGACAAAGATTAGCATCTGAAGTATCTTCAGTACGGGTTGCATGAAGATGACCAAAGCATTCATAAAATTGAAGGAATTAGTGAAGAAGTGGTTGATACCTTAATTGCAAAAGCCTCTTTAAGTAATTTTCTCTTGAAGACTTGTACATAGTGACCCCACCAAAATTTGCAGAATTGGAGTCATAGCTGGTAATGCATGAGGTAACTGTAAGAATACCATTCATAGTGCTTCCCTTTCTATTGTTGAGTAATTTCATTCAGATTTATTCAACTTTATGCTACTTTATACAATCGGATAACCAATTCTGTCATCTCCTAGTTGTTTCAATATCACAACAATTGCTATACTAGATGCGTCGATATGTACATGGAATTTTACCGACCCATTCAAAAATCGTAAAATAGGTGCTTCGACTAGTTTTTTCTTTAAAATGTCGAATGATGCATCCCATTCTTCGATCCATTCATATTATTGATTCTCTTTTAATAATTATTCTAAGGGATATATCATGTCTGAATAGTGTCGAATGAATTTTATGTAATACCCCATATGCCCCAGTAAGATTCTGACTTGTTTCAAATTAACTAGTGGTTTTAAGTCGAGAATGATTTTGATTTTAGCGAAGTCGAACTTGATACCTTCTTTACATACAACGTGTCCTAGTAGAATTCGTATAAGAGTTACAAAATATTTTTTTTATATTAAGGGATAACTGAATTTGTCGGCACCTTTCTAACATTAACCTCATCCATTTGCAGTGATATTTTAAAATAGAGTAAATTGTCCAATCGTCAAAATAAACAACCATTATTTTGTAGATATATTCTTGGAATGATTTAACCACTATTCGTGAAAATACAGCTGGTGCATTTTTTAGGACAAATGGCATGAATTTGTAGGCGAATGAACCAAATTCACATACAAACATTTTTTTGTTTTGGTATTTCTTGGCGATGGGTACTTGATTATAACCTGAGAAATTGTCTATAAATGAGTAACATTCATGTCCTGCAACTTCATTAAGACTTTCATTTGCAAAAGGATTCGAAAATGGGTCCATAAGAGTAACTTTGTTGATTTCACGTAAATCTACATAGATTCTTAGTCATGTTGGGACATGCTTCCTTGGTTGCACAACCATTGGGCTTTCCCATTTCGACTAGTCAATAGGGTAGATAATTATAGCCGCTAACATATTGTCAATATCTTTCTTCACTATTTCTTTATACTTATGAGCAAGTTTATATGGTCGTTTCTTTATGGGTCTTGCATCAGGTTTTATGTCCATATTCATTTCTCCCTTTTCTTGAACTAATCCTTTAATATCCTTATAATCCCAAGCAAAGACGTCTTGAAAATATTTTAGCAAGTTGACAGTTTATGCTTTATGTTCTTCATTCCAGTAATCTTTGATTTTTGCAAGTTTAGGTTTATCATCGTTAGATATGTCGACTTCTTTTGTTTTAATTTTTGCATCCATCCACTTTGGCACCTTGCTTTCATTAATATATTGACTTCCTTCTTTAAATTGTGAAAATGTTGATGGGAAGTCTTCTATTGTCATCCATTCAGGTTCTTTTTTTTCTGTCGATTCAAATTTTAGTGTTATTTTGATTTGTTTCATCATTTCAGGATGGTCAAAATTCCATTGAAAACTTTTCCCACTTGTATGCTCTATTTCTATTCGAAGACTTGTCGACTGTGGTACTTTAGTTGAACGAATATTATGACATGAAGCATTCAGTCGGTTGTGAGTTCCTATCGAACTACTATTAACAGACGATTTTATAAATGTTTTTATTTGCTTCGTAGCTTCGACTAGGTTGTCATCTTCAGGTATAAATTCGAATTCCTTGACGAAATTTTATTTAATTTCGTTCCATAAGAATGTTTCACCTCATGATTCTTCCATTTTGTACCATTTGTTTGGTATATCATCTAATGTCAATGGGAATAGGTGCGGCCATATTCATTCATCTTTATATCCAAGTCTTTTCTATTCTTTTTCACATGTAATGATGTGCTTTTCAGGATCCTAGCCTTGTGTAAAGACCGGTATTTGTGCTTGATTTGTTAGCTTCTTTCATCTAAATCTTTCAACAAAGTATGTTGAAGTTGTTGACCATGTATGTAGTCTCGACTAGTGGGTATCCCACCACTGAGTAGCTTGTCCTACAAATGTTTCGACTAGACTTTGAAGTTGGTTGTGTTCACCTATATTTTTAGATACTTGTTCGATGTGAAGGACTGGTGATTCACTTTCTTTATACCTAAGTGACATTCGGCTTGATGTTTCTTTTTTCATTAGTGCTAGGGATGAATATTTCCTAACTTTTCTTTCAAATGCTTTTGGAATTATAGACACATAGAAACATTGATGTGTTTATTTTTTCAGAATGGCTTGGATGGTCCAACATTCCCTTGCTTGTAGTTCATAATTTTCAATTTCCCAATCATATAATTATGCATCTGAATTATAACCTACCAAAACTGGGTTCCATAAGTGAAGTTGTCCATATATGTTCGGTTCAGTATAGTCCTCTTTATTTTGTATCAGATATAGTTTTCGGACATCAATTTACTCATCTATAGGTTCTGTGATGGCACTGATCGTTTATAGACCTCAAAATCGAGAGTATTGAAAACCAACAAAACTTGGAGAAATTTATAACCTCCTTTTTGCACTTCTTCACTCCTGCACTTTCGCACTCCCACACTTCCGCACTTTTCCACTTTTTCGGTTCGGGTTGTGGAACTCGGCTTGTATACTTTTGAAACTGAGTTTTCCTCCCTTTTCCACTTTTCCGTTTCGGGTTGCGAAACTTGTCTTGTTGACTTTTGAAACTAGTTTTTCTTCCCTTTTCTACTTTTTGGCTTCCACATTTCACTTGTTCCGCACCGTTGATCCTTGCAGATTCACTCTATATCATTGATCTGTCTCCAGATGTGAATCACGATCTAACTCCGCGGATCTACCTTTCTTTGCTACGGAAATTGACTATGATGGTTGATCTTCTCCAAGATTGATCTCCACCGCATGATCGTAAGTTATATGGGAGATTGGTTTAGGTTTAACTTAGATAAATATTCTATTTGTTAAATTCAATTACTACCGTGGATATGTCTAAGATACATATCTTTAACTCTGCGACTTAATTGATCAATGGAACGATCAATTCCTCCCTGCAACACTTCTCAAAAACAATCTCAGTCTCCTGCACTTCTATCAGAATTTGAAATGCATACGATCATATAGGGTTTCAATTTATACGACTGGTAAATGGAACAAAGACATAAACAAACAAAAATTATTGCAGAGTAAAACTCTATTCTTCATTCAACTTAACCAGTCATAAAATTCAATAAACACCCTCTACTATCATGCACTCGCCTCTCATATCCTATCTATTACATTCACGCTTTTTATAACACTCAACAAACCTGTTAGATCCAAATAGCTTGGATATGGACACCTAATAAAAGAAATCCTATCAACAAAGATCAATCCTTGAAGAATTCCTCATAAGGTTCAATCAAGAAGAATGGAAAATTTTCACTTATTACAAAATAAAACTAATCATATCCATTGTAACATCCCCAACCCTCTGACCGGCAAGAGGACACTACCAAACAAACAAAAATATCTAGGAAAATAGCCCCATGAACATGAACAGGCATATAATGCTGAAATATAAAGCTTAAAACATAAAACATACTAAGATGCATAATCCTTCATATACATAGCGGAAGCAAACATATGTTCATTCAATCATACCACATGTTCATCATATTCAATAATTAGTAAATATAAATGCAGAGATGGAATAGTCAAGAATACTCATCTTAAAAAGAATTCGTCCCGCAACCAGCTACGTTGCTGCAACGTTCCACCCAACCATAGGCTAGTGTGCTCATCAATCTCTCAGCAAAACTGCCACCCCCAAGCTAGGCATGATTCCTCAAGGAATAAGGATCGAAGTAGGCTTACACATAGCAAAGGTACACAAATCAGCCAATCCCACATAGTAGGGTTTATCAGACCATTAAGGAGATAGGAAAGGCTAAATGCTACTGGTGGCCTCAATGGAGAGCTAAGGACACCTACACCAGAGTTAACCGAACTTCTAAGACATCCACACACCCATCAATAGGAATCAGTCCTTTCTCTACTCACAGTCCCGCAGGCCCTAACTTCCCTTTGCAATACTCTTCAAGGGTTGTGGAGAAGAAAGCCAGCAGTCTAACTCTGTCTGAGTGGCTCCAAACACCAATTTTATCAAGCATACCCAGCCTCTAATCCTACTCTCAACAGTCCAAATACCAACCACTGCATACTGTAGTAAAACAAACAGTTCACAGCTCTGTGAAGAAGATGAAGACAATAGGGTGACAACCCCAAATGAAAAGGTGAACACAGCTCAAGTCAACAAGATGAATCAGAGTTGTTCTTGGCCCTAGCGTGACCAAAACAAATTAGTAGCACCCAAAATATAATTGCACACGCAACAACAAAAACCAGGGAAAGATCTACAACCCAATCCCATATTGAAACAACGGGAACCTTACACAGTCCACAGACGAGGAAGAAAACATATTCCCAGCATTGACAGGGAAAGCATATAAATAGTAGAGTCATGCCCCTAAGGCCGCTCTTCCATCTTTCTGCATGAGATCACAATCCCCCAACCCCTGCGTGAGGGAAAAACCATCTGATTTTTGTCCTGTGCATGAGGATAAAACAAAACGATGGGGAATTCCCCAAGTGGTGTGTGAGGAAGTAGGATCTCCCTCTCCCTACATGAGGATTTCTAGAACAGCTCGTGGTGGGAGGAAAACTAGCATCCTCCTACGTGAGAGTGAGCCAGACCCAAAACCTCTGAAGAAGTGGGATCATGGGAGAGTGGAGTGAGTGTTTTTATTCTACCCCACGCAATGTGAAGAGGAAGAGTCTGCTAGTGGAGTGGGTACATGGGCAAGGACTGACAGTCCTACCACACCCACTACTACTCAGGAATAACTGCTTCCAAACAGCATAATTTAAATGGGTGGTCGACACATGGCAAACTCCCAATGACCCCCCATGGGTTAGACGAACCCCCACTTAACCTTAGGAATCATGCCCTTATCATTTAATGTTGCACTGTCGTAGATGGTTGTAGGTTTATTTTAATTAATGTGCATATTTGCATGATTCCCAAAACTATAATGTTCCGGATAGCACAATATACCATCAACAACTATCCCTATTGCCGAAACATACACAACCAAATCGATGGTGGGGATTTTGCCTTTAGCTCCACACCATGATTAATTACAAAATATACATCATGTAACTTTTAATGCAAACGGGGTCAAAAATGGGGTATTACAATCCCCTCCCCCTTGGAATAACACCATCCTCGGTGTTCCAATACATAGGAATGCATATACCATTTGCACATTCAAAATTTCAAAATTTTGCAGGTCTATCCCATGTTCAATTATTTACTTTGAACTTTCAGGACCAAGCTCCTCAGCTTCCATGAGCTTCTCCTACTGGTTCTCAGTTTTTGGCTCATCCCCAAGTCAAGGAACTTTGTGGCTGCTACCCTCTTTATGTTCCCTTGTTGGGAAGTTCTGATATAAATGATGTCCTCCGCATTTCTAACATTTCGTTGGCTGCTTCATCTTTACCTACTCAATTTCCTTTGAGTCTTCATGCCTGGAACGTTTCTTAACGAATTTCCTGGACAAATGTCCCATCATTGATCCACTTTCCTTGCCTTTACGGATTCCCCCCATAAGGATTTTTACCTCCTTTTGCAAACCAATAGAGTCTTGCAAAATCTGGTGGTTCATCTCATTTTGCCTTTTCTGTATCTTGAGCATCTCTCCAATATTCTCTTGGGTCCTAGCAACCATTTGAAGGAGACTTCGAGCCAAGTCCAGGAGATTTTGATCTGCTGCCATGATCAATGTGCACCACTAGATTTCACCTTTCTCACCTATGAAATGCATCATTGAAATTCTGTTAGACCAAGCATATTATAGACATTAATATCAGTCAATTAATTTCCCAATTGGCATGACAGTCCAAGTCTCATCAAGGAGACTTTCATATTTTTCATGCCTTCCCAACAGGCACATGAGCTCATTCATGTCCATCCTTGGGTAGGGAATTAACCATTCCAACATTCATAATTTACTTTAAGAAAATAAACACATTCTACTTTCAGTCACACATGCATTCAACAATCCTTTGTTTTCACAATGCATAAGTATATATATATATATATATATATATATAATCAAAAGGCAAGAGACAAGAGAGAGCAGCAAGAGTTTTTCCCCTCTTTGTTTTGTTCCATCCTGGAACCCACACCACCGCTATGGATTTTCACACTCCCAGCCTCTTCTACTTCACCTTGAATGCTAGACCAATCCCTCTTGGTCATGACACTTAGTGTCTCTGCTCTATTTCAGACCTCTCAACCATGGAGCCTCCCCACATGGTTTGTCTCGTTTGCTAAGACCTTCACAGTATCACTCGCACCTTTTTCATTACTGTTCATTCTAAGCTCTTCAGGATAGTCACATGTCCACATGCACCCCTAGGATGCTCTCATAGTCCTCGCTCCCAGCAATACCTATATTCAAACATTGAATAGATTCACATGTTTAGTTTATTCTCATAGTTTTTTATCTCTAAAACAAGAGCTTAAAACATCATAACCAAATCATATACACATGTATATTCTTAAGCAAAATTTTGAAAAATAATCCAATACTTATCTATATTGTGCGTTTCCTCATTGGTCCATAGGATCCTACTTCGCTTTGCAAGCCTTGGGATCGCCTATGGACTTAGATGTTAGGTCAGCACGCAGGCTACTTCACAACATCCTTTTATATATATATCAGGCATAGTCAAGCCAACCTTCAGTTGGGTTTATCAGACCGTCAACAAATTGCCTGCACTTATATCAACAATGCACTTATATCAACAACCAATCATCAGCCAAGCCAACGCAGTTGGGTTTACCAGGCCATCAACAATAACACATGCACTTATATCAACAATAAATGACCATTTCCAGGCTTCATTTCCAGCCATGAGCTCTAATTCCATTTAGTGTACAACACCAGATTACATTTGTTTAGCCTAACAACACAAGCAATAAAAGCAAACTCATCAGCGTTATTGCTCTAAAATTGTAATCATACTTCACATCATTCACTATCAAGTATTGAGACATCAAGAGTGCATCCACTCCCTAGGGTGTAATCAATATTGAAAACCCTTTCATGATCCGACATTGGAAAAGTGTGCACCCTTTTTTTATGTGTGCCATGTAGGCCCTGTTCATACTCAAGCAATTGTTCATCATGGAAATAAAATCAAAACATGTTATCAATATGGAATGTAATAATTTGACATGCATATTCTTAGCTAGGGTCACAGAACACTTATCCATTTGCCGATGCAATATTCTTTCGTTAAGGAGGAATGGGGGCTCCCTTCTCTGAGTTGACAGTCCCTCAGTTTTCCATCCCAACTCTTCTTTTCATTTCATATCCACACATGTCTTACCGACATAATCTATACCATCTCACTCATGTTGCTTATTAAACATGTAGTGCAGATGAGACATTTCCAAATGTCAAATGGAGTTTCACCCAAAACCCATTTCCACTGAGATAAGGGGAAATTTCCCCATGAAGTTTGGCACCTACAAGACATCACAAATGATCTTCCTGTGATGTGTACCCCTGGCACATTCATCAAGTGGCCAAACAGACAATCATTATCTAATAATACAATCCAAATTTGATTGTTCCATAACCAAACAATGACATTAGTAATTCAATTCAATAGGAATTTGCAACTCTATCTACTACAGAAATTGATTTGCTTGGCAATGAGGTGATCCTCAATTATGGGTCTCTTGTAAGTAGCACCACTATTCCCATTATAATTTATGCTTACTAGTATCATCTACTTACAATGCGTCCTCCTGACACAATCTTATGCAAGCCAATAGTGATTAATAGTTCTCAGCAATTTCTCAAATTCGAAATTCACAAATTCAAATTTAACAATTGCATACAAATTATTTTCACATCCATGAGACTCTTCTCATAAGGTTTGGCTCTTTCTCATGGTAGATTCTGGCATTTTTCATGGTCTTACTCTCATTTCCATCCTCCAAACAATCTACCTAAAACCTGAACTTCAATCAGCCAAACACTTGGTAAGTCTGGATGCATATAACCTTTTCATTGATGTAACCATCATTGAAGCATTTTCAGAATTTATAAAATTCAAATACTTCCAGCTATTAATCACATCAATACTACCAAAACCCATTTACTTCATGCAATCATTATCATACTTTAAATTACAGGGTACATTCACATCATTTATGCAATTAAATGAAATGTTTAGATACTCCTTACTTCACAAGCGTATCATTTGTAATACCTTGCTCTTCCATAGAGCATTTCCGGCAGCCAATTGATCCTAACTACCCTCTTCATGCACTTACTATCCTGCATTCATAAAATCTCTTGAAATGGTTCTAAAATTGTCATCAATTCATCATTTCAGCAATTAGTTATTCATAATATCACATGCACTATCTCAATGCATTCATGCAATGCATCACAACATTTGCACCCATACTTATGTATACATATCTACAACATTTACTCATACTTTTCATATGCATCCATTCAATGCATAACTACAAGATTTATAAAATATTTTGATGCACATCCACTCAATGCTACCTTGCTTTGATTCAAGAATACTATGCATTCAAACATACCATGCATGGCCTAATCATGACTACTTCATATAGGATGCCCTACCGTAATCAAGACCATCAATACTCACTTTCCTTGGGCTACTAAGATCATAACAACATAATACAGACATGACACATTTCTATATGAATGCAGTATAAAGCCTCAAATACCCACATGGTATGAGATCTCTTGCCTTTACCACTCCATGCAATTGTCATAATCAAACCGTTACCTTCATGGGTCCTACTTACACCCTTGACATTACCAGTTTGGTTGGTCCTTTGTAGGAGATTGCAGAATTTGCTCACCAACTTTTGATTTTGGACTTGTTGCCTTATCACTTTCTCCATAGGGTTGCTAGTCACATTCGTCAGCATCAACAACATATTCAGCCATGTCCATGTTGTCATTGATTTTTCCACTAATGTCAATGCAATAGTTATCATTAGTGGCTCATTATAAATGTATAATTCTCACTATTCTTATCAACATGTAATATCCTATGCATGCAAGGCATATCCTAATACATTTCATTTATAAAACTTGTAATCACAATTAGCAAGATAGGGTTTAAGGACATTTCCCTTTTCAAGTCCCTCATCCTTGCATGGAACTCCTCTTCCACACAACAGTTGGTTTGACTTCATGGTCTTGCTACCTCTAGGCATGCAATTCCTGGATTTGTCCATATTGACAGTAGCACATTTCTCTTTCAAGCAACCACTAGCACTTTGATACTCGCATTCAAATGCTGGTGACTCTCCCTTGTTCCCTGCTGGATAAGCTTTCCAATGCCTATCCACATGCTTCATTCTGACCTTGGGTGTGAAAACCACACCACTTCAAAAATGATGCTTTTTACCAAATGTATTCTGGCCTAAAATGTCAACTTTAGTCCCTTGGGATTTTCTTCCTTTTCAGTCCTGAAACTGCTGAAAAATCCACTGATAATTTCCCTGAAAATAGCTGAAATCTCTAAAAAATCCCGCTTGAAAACACCAAAAATTCTTTTTTCTCAATTGGACCTCTTTCCAACTAAATTTTTGGCTTTTCAGCGGCCAAAACATCTAAGCTTCTGATTTGCATCAGTGATGACAAGGATTGTTCATCGGGTCCTTTTCTCACTAAAACTCCGACATTTCGGTGAATTAAACAACAACCTTTTTTTTTTCGACGCTCATCGGCGGCCATAACAACTAACATTTTCCACTGTGTCGGCAGTTCCATCAGATGAGGTTTTCCGCTACATCGGTGGTTTCATCCACTAAACTTTTCCAACGCTTTCTACACTTAGAGAAATTTTGGAATTTTTCTTCCCTTGTCTGTCGCCATGTCGGCTCTTCAAACAACTAACTTTCACCGATGTTTTGGGGGTCTTCAGGAGATCTCCACCGAAACTATGGCTCTACCTTCAACTAATTTCTATCGCCGCATCATCGGCACCTTCTTCATCTGTCTATCGGTGATCCCAACTTTTGTTTTCCTCCGATGTGTCAGCGGCTCAAACAACAAATTTTTCCGTCGCATCGGCGACCTGATCCACTAAACACTACCACGTCAGTGATTGGATCCTCTACCTGTCGAGAGGCTAGTTCTCTAAGCTTCTGCAATGGTAGGAAGCAAACTAACTAGAGTTTCCACTGCCATGACTCTGTCGGCGGTCAGAACCACTAATTTTCTCCACGGCATCGGTGATCCAAATCACTAACATTCTGCTAAAATTCTCGGGGCTCATATCCTCTGTCTCCTACCATCGTTTCGGTGACCTTCAGCTGAGTTGAACCGACGTTTTGACTCAAACTTCATCTAATAATCGTCAATCTACTTCACTAGACCTCGACAACTTCATCTTCTATCCATTGGAGACCCCATCCTCTAGCCATCGGCGATCCCAACAACTAATATTTTTCGATCACCGATGATCTCATGCCTTAGAAAATTTCAGAATTTATTCACTTTGTATTCCACCGCATCGGTTGTCAGAACATCTATCTACTGCGGCATCGACGATCGGGGACTCTATCCATCAAAAGGATAGTCCACTGGCCAGCCGCAATGGCGGGTGCATGAACAGCTAGACCTTTCCGATGTCCATTGGCGATTCCATCGTCTAACTTCCGCCGATCGCCAATGATTGGACTTAGAAAAAAAATTCCAAAATTTTCTTTCCTTCGTCTTTTCTCCTTCGGCGGCATTGGTGATCCAAACAACTACTCATCACAGTCGTTTCAGCGATTTTTAACCCTATGGATCCGTTGTTTCGGCGATCCCTACAACTAAGTGGTGCTAATCATCGACGGCCTGTGTCAGGTGCTCTTTCCACAAAAGGGGGTCGACGTTTTGGCGGCCTTCGACTAATCCCTTCCACAACTGCGGCTTTGACTTCCATTGATCTCCATCGACGGCCGATGACCGCTTAGACAATTTTTTTTTGGAAATTTCTTTTCTTCGTTCGTCGCTCCATCCGCTAACTATCACCGACATTTCGACACCCTTCAGGATATCCTGGTCGACACTGCAGCTCATCAATGGAAAACATGGATGACACTACAACTTGTTCTTCCCCTATTTTTTGCTGACGTCGGGGACTGCATCGAAGGTCTATCTGTCTAAGCTATCCACTACGTCGGGGAAGTGATCCTCTAAACTTTTTTGATGGCTGATAGTCGGGAAACTTAGAAAAATTTTCAATATTTTTATTCAATGGGCCCTGTCAGATGACCTTCTACTTAGGTGATCTGATGCATCGGCGAGGCTTTGGACTAAGTCCTCCGATGATCCGACAGTCTCAATCCTTAGAGGATTTTTTCCAAAATTATCTTGTCATGCATAGATTTTCTTCTATTTTCTGCTGGGTAGAAGGAAACCTACCTCTGCTAGCTAACCTTTCTTGGCCTATTCAGGCCCATGCTGCAACCTTTGCTCTGATACCATATTGTAACGTCCCCAACCCTCTGACCGATGAGAGGACGCTACCAAACAAACAAAAAACTCTGGGCAAATAGCCCCATGAACATGAACAGGCATATAATGCTGAAATATAAAGCTTAAAACATAAAACATACTAAGATGCATAATCCTTCATATACATAGCAGAAGCAAACATATGTTCATTCAAGCATACCACATGTTCATCATATTCATTAATCAATAAATATAAATGCAGAGATGGAATAGTCAAGAATACTCATCTTAAAAAGAATTCATCCCACAACCAGGTACATCGCTGCAACGTTCCACCTAACCATATGCCAATGTGCCCATCAATCTCTCAGCAACACTGCCACTCTTGAGCAGGGCATGATACCTCAAGGAATAAGGGTCAAAGCAGGCTTACACATAGCCAAGGTACAAAAATCAGCCAAGCCCACACAATAGGGTTTATCAAGTCATCAAGGAGCTAGGAAAGGCTAAATGCTAAGATGGTGGCCTCAATGGAGAGCTAAGGACACCTACACCAGAGTTAACCAGACCTCTAAGACATCCACACACCCATCAATAGGAGTCAGTCCTTTCTCTACTCACAGTCCCTCAGGCCCTAACTTCCCTTTCCAATACTCTTCAAGGGTTGTGGAGAAGAAATCTAGTAGTCTAACTCTATCTGACTGGTTCCAAACACCAGTTTTCTCAAGCATACCCAGCCTCTAATCCTACTCTCAACAATTCGAAGACCAACCACTGCATACCGTAGTAAAAAAAACAGTTCACAGCTCTGTGAAGAAGATGAAGACAATAGGGTGACAACCCCAAATGAAAAGGTGAACACAGCTCAAGTCAACAAGACGACTCAGAGTTGTTCTTGGCCCTAGCGTGGCCAAAACAACTCAGTGACACCCAAAAGATAATTGCACACGCAACAACCAAAACCAGGGAAAGATCTACAACCCAATCCCACACTGAAACAACGGGAACCTTACACAGTCCACAGACGTGGAAGAAAATGGATTTCCAGCATTGACAGGGAAAGCATATAAATAGCAAAGTCATGCCCCTCAGGCCGCTCTTCCAGCTTGCCGCATGAGATCACAATCCCCCAACCCCTGTGTGAGGTAAAAACCATTTGATTTATGGCCTGTGCGTGAGGATAAAACAAAATGATGGGGAATTCACCAAGTGGTGCATGAGGAAGCAGGGTCTCCCTCTCCCTGCATGAGGATTTCCAGAACAACTTGTGGTGGGAAGAAAACTAGCATCCTCCTGCATGAGAGTGAGCCAGACCCAAAACCTTTGAAGAAGTGGGATCGTGGGAGAGTGGAGTGAGTGTTTTTCTTCTGCCCCATGTGATGTGAAGAGGAAGAGTCCTTTGGTGGAGTGGGTACGTGGGCAAGGACTGATAGTCCTGCCACACCCACTACTACTCATCAATAACTACTTCCAGACAACAGAATTTAAATGGGTGTTCAACACACGGCAAACTACCAATGATCCCCCATGGGTTCGACAACCCCCCCCCTTAACCTTAGGAATCATGCCCTTTTCATTTAATGTTGCACCATCATAGCTGGATGTAGGTGTATTTTAATTAATGTGCATATTTACATGATGCCCAAAACTATAATGTGTTGGATAGCACGATATACCATCGGCAACAATCCCTATTGTTGAAACATACACAACCAAATAGATGGTGAGGCTTTTTCCTTTAACTCCACACCATGATTAATTACAAAATATACATCATTTCCCTTTAATGCAAACAGGGTCAAAACCGGGGTATTACATCCATCTAATAGAGAACCTATCTTATATAAATGATTACATGGCATGCTGACTCATTAGTCAATGATATACGAGTTGGATTCTCCTGCATCATATTCCTAGGGAAGAAAATAATTCTTCATTAAGCCTTCAGGGTGCACATTGTATCTAGAAAATTCTTGATCTGACATCCAGGTTGCATCTTCAGTAAGTTGATTCTTTAGTTTGACTAAGTACTAAAAGAAGGATTTGTTCCTCATCTTCCTTAGAATTATTTTTCAAGGATGGCTTCAACCTAAGGTTGTCCTTTTTGTGGAATTTTTCCTTGCCAATCTATAGATGAATAATCTCCATCTAAAGTTATAGCATATGTATGGATACCTACATCTCTAAAAGGATACAAATATGAAACATTAAAAATTGGTGAAATTTGAAGGTCATAAGGAAGTTCAATCTCATAAGAATTTGCAGAAAACTTCTGTAAAACTTTACAATTTCCAATATTTTTAAGATTCAATTTATTGTAAGTTCCTTTAGGGTACCTTTCCTTTCTAATATAGGCCATCACTAAATATCCAACCTAAAATTTTACTTCTCTTATCTTCGAGTCTACTCTCTCTTTATATTTTTCTGCACTTTCCTATAATCTCTTCTTGATATTCTCCTACAGCTCATGCATTCTAATTGCAAAGTCTTCACCCTCTGCACTTCTTCTTTTCTGTTTTCCCAAATCTCTAAGTTCATATACACCTCTTGGATGCATCCCATAGACAATTTGAAAAGGACTCATACCTATACTTCTTTTGGGTGAATCATTGTATTTGAACTCATCCTAAGCAAGAGCCAAGTCCCACTATTTTCGATGTTCATACATGAGACTTCTCAGTCTGTCTCCCAATCTCATATTTACCACTTCAGTCTATCCATCATTCCTACGGTGATAAGAAGAATGAGATTAGTCCCCAATTTCTTCCATGGAGTTCTCCAGAAATTACCAATAAACTTTGTATCTCTATCAGACACAATACTCAAAGGCAACCCATGCAACTTTACAATTTCAGAAAAGAATAGGTTAGAAATATTGGTTGCATCATTGGTCTTCTTACATGCAATAAAATGAGCCATTTTGGAAAATATATCTACCACAACATAAATTGAATCATGACCTCTCTAAGTTCTAGGTAAACCAAAAACAAAATCCATGCTTATGGAATCCCAAGGCCTAATTGGAATAGGCAAGGGCTGATACAATCCTGTGTTCTGACTTCTTCCTTTTGCATGTTGACAGATTCTGCATCTTTCAACAAATTTATTCACATCATGCTACATATTTGGACAAAAATAAAAATGACTCACCATAGCAAAATTCTTGTCTTGTCCAAAATGTCCTGATAGACCTCCATTATTCTTTTTCTGAATTAATTTTTCTCTCATTGGAAACCTTGGAATACAAAATTTACTATCCTTGAATAGTAATCCTTCCTACAACATATAATTTAACCACTAGCTTCTATTATGGGTAACTTGATTTTCACAGGTTGCATAGATATTCTTAAAATCTAAATCTTCTTTATACATATCAATCAAGTTTTCAAATCTCAAAGTACCGATCTTAAATTCCTTTAATACCATATTTATCCTTCTCAAAGCATCAACAACTTTAATAGACTTACCACTTGTATATTTGATAAGAAAGGTAAAGTTGTGCAAAAATTCTACCCATTTAACATGTCTATGGTTTAACTTAGGCTCACTGTTTATGAACTTCAAAGCATGATTGTCAAAATACAACAAAAATTCCTTAGGCATCAAATAATGTCTCCACTTCTTAAGAGCCTGCACAAAAACATATAAATCTTTATCATATGAAGAGTATTTATGTTTTGCTTCATTCAACTTTTCACTGAAATATGCCACTAGCCTTTTCTCTTGACTTAAAACTGCTCCCATTGTTGTTCCACTAGCATCTGTTTCAAATTGAAACACTTTGTCAAAACTGGGCAAAGACAAAATAGGCTTCTCAATTATCTTCTTTTTCAACAACTTAGAATTCCTATCAGCTGATTCTATCCATTTGAAAGGTTGTCTCCTTCCTCTGAAAGTATCTATCAAAGGTGCACAAATCTGACTAAATTTTTTAATTAACTTCCTATAAAAACTAGTAAGTCTGTGGATAATTATTACCTCATAAGAATTCTTTGGAATTTTCCAATTTAAAATCACTTGTACCTTGTCAGGATCCATCTTTGGTCCTTCTTATCCCAATTAAACTAACTATTTCTTCAGGAAACTACACTTCTTCAAATTTATCAGCATCTTCTCTTTCTGTAAAGTTCTCAACACCAACTTAAGGTGCCCCAAATAAGATTTAATTGATAGTCCTTAGGAATATACTGACTCTTAATATTATGTAGCATCTTATCCCAATATTTTATCTTTGACTTACCTCTTCTTTCTTGATGAATTTGGAGCTCATCCCACCAAATAGCTCCATGTCCCTTCATTCTTGTAGCTGCATATCTTACTTTCTTCTTGTCTTCAATTTCTTCAAAATCAAAATATTTATTCAGAGCATTAATCTAATCCATGATTTCTTCAACATTTAAGTTCCTTCATACATAGGTACCTCCACTCTTGGTATGCTACTGGCCTTCATCAACATCTTCAAAACTCTAAATTCTTTAGGATCTTCTTCTTCTTCGTCAGGGGATTCTTCTTCTTCATCACTTTTATCTGAATGTTCTAAGTGGTTCTTCCTTTCCATAGCTTCCAGTCCTTCTTCCATTCTTCTCACATCTATCTATACATCTGTCTCTACAGGTTGTCTTCCTCTACCACATCCTACAAGAACCCCATGCGTCTATCCTCGTCTTAGAGGCATATTTCTACAGGCTCAACAGAGCTCTAATACTAAATTGATGGCACTGTTATCTTACAGAACTCAAAACTGAGAGTACTAAAAACTAACAAGACTTAATTTTCTATTAAACATATTGGAGAACTATCTAACCTCCTTTCCACACTTCCGCACTCCTCCACTTTGGCACTTCCACACTTCCGCACTTCTGCACTTTTGCACTTCTGCACTTTTCCACTTTTTTGGTTCGGGTTGTAGAACTCAGCTTCTCTACTTTTGAAACTAGGTTTTTCACCCTTTTCCACTTTTCCAGTTCGGGTTGCAAGACTTGGTTTGTCGACTTTTGAAACTGGGTTTTCTTCCCTTTTCTACTTTTCCTCTTCCGCACTTCACTTCTTTCGCACCATTGATCCTTGTGAATTCACTCTCGATCGTTGAAATATCTCAAGATGTGGATCATGATCTAAATCTGCAGATCTACCTTCCTTTGTTGCGGAAATTAACTACGACCGTTGATGTTCTCCAAGATCGATCTCCACTGCATGATATTAAGTTATATGGGATATTTGTTTACATTTAACTCAGACGCATCTTCTATTTGTGAAATTCAATTACTACTGTGGATCTGTCTAAGATATAGATATTTAACTCTATAACTGAATTGATCAGTGGAATGATCAATTCCTTCCTGCAACGCTTCTCACAGACAATCTTGGTCTCCTGCACTTCTATCAGAATTCAAAATTCATACACTCATATAGGGTTTCAATTTATACCACTTGTAAATGGAACAAAGACATAAACAAACAAAAATTCTTGTAGAGGAAAACTATGTTCTTCATTCAACTTAACTAGTCATAAAATTCAATACACACTCTATCCTATCATGCACTCACCTATCATATCCTATCTATTACATTCACTCTTTTTATAGCAATCAGCAAACCTATCAGATCCGAATAGCTTGGATCTGGATACCAAATAAAATAAATCCTATCAACAAAGATCATCATTAAATAATTCCTCGCAGGGTTCAAGGAGAATAATGGAAAACTGCCACTTATTATAAAATAAAACTAATCATATCCATCTAACAATGAACATTATCTTCTAGAAATGATTGCATGGAATGCTAACTCATCAGTCAATGAAATATGAGCTGGATTCTCTTGCATCATTTTGTCCATGGTTCACCTTGTGACAAATGAATTGGAACAATCACTTTCTTCCCATTTCCTTTAAGTTTTATTCTCTATTTGTCTAGTGAAATTGATGCTTTCATATTTCAACCCCATGGTCAGCCTACTAAGGCTGGAAAGGAGTTGGATCCTTCTTTAGGGTTAATAATTTCAAAGTCAACTTTTGTAGTGATGCCTTTTATAGTCACGTCAACATTCCTCCAGACGCCAATGGGTTCAATTAGTCCTTGATCTGCTAATTTCAAATATATTCCATATTTGTTCAGATGAGGTTTACCTAATTGTTCCCATGTGTCCTTGGTCATGATGTTTACCTATGATCCGAAGTCGAGAACGACTCGTTGGACATGGTAACCTTCAATTTCCAGGTCGACTAGAGGGTCAACATCACTTTTATCTTTTTTATTCAAGCTACATATGCTTTTAGCTTGCTTATCGATACCAGATTTACTCATAAGATTATACAAAAAGTCAATTAATTTTACAACATAATTATCATTATGTATTAAATTAATTAATTCTTGAGACATCTTCTCTCGAGCATTACCATTTACTTCTTGTGCAGCTAATTCTTGAAATATGTTCGTTGCATCATTATATAAATGTTTTTGTATGACGGGGTTAGGGTAATCGTATTTATTCTTTATTTTACTTATTTTGGGATTATCCATGCATGATTTTGTGCCTTATCGAGTGACACTTTGTAAGTTTTTAGTTCTAACAACATCACATTTTTGCACACTAGAAAAGACATTAACATTTTTCTTATTATTGATATTTTCAAGCATGGTGGGGATATCCTCCAAAGAGTGATCACCGAAACTACAACTTGTACAGAATTTAAGGTCGGTTCGATCCTTGTATGGGCACTCAGCATGTCAATGCCCTTCATTTAAGCATGCATAACATTGGATTGGTTGACATGTTCTATTTTCCCGATTCTTGAAGTATCGACCTCAACCTGAAAAATAATCCATGATGATTGTTATCAGACCAGCACTCGTACCTTTGACCATCATATTTTTGTTTTTTTTGCTCATTTCGGTCGTTGTTATTCCTTGTATTATTGTCGTTATTATTTTGTGCAATAATGTTTGTCTAGTAAACCGCGTGATAATTCTGTTGGTTCTTTAAATTTAGATAGCATTTGATTGTTGCATGGATTTTTACTTTGCATATCGTGCACCATCGATCTTTTTAGTTCTTCATATTGTATGGAAAATATTTTGTCGCATGTAGATCGTGCTCCTGGCCAATGTCACAAAAGCATTTCGACTAAATGAACTATACATCTTGTCTATGCTCTTCTTGTTAGCAATAATCTTTTGTATTCCTAGTCATCGGGCATTTCATACTCGAGAATTTGTGACCCTTGAGGTTTAAATCCCATATTGACTTTTGCATAATCTCCAGTTGTTCTTCAATACAACTATCAACAAGGTTTACTGGATAGTCCTTGTCCATCTCTGCTTGCAACACCTTAGTTAATGCATCTTCATAAGTATTAAAATTGTCCATTTTGATGTGCATTTGGATTTTCTGTAAAAGTATTGCAACAAAACATTGGATTAGCAAATGTTCATCTATATTATACTGCAACTAGCTTAGTAGGTCTTTAAATCATTTATCGTACTCTCAAACTATTTCTATCGGTTTCTATATTTTCGTCTTTAGTTTTGTTTTTGCCATATGCTTTGCATCTAGAGTCTTGAATAATGACATGAACTGTTGTTTAATTTGTGCCTTAGTAGAATTCAACTTTTTTTTCTGTGTAGGTCATGTACCATTTTAGTGCTTGCTTTCACAGAGCACTAACAAACTGAGCCATCTGTCGATCTTCATTAGTAACAACATTTTCTTCCCAATTTGACTCATAAACAAACCAATGTCGTATGGGATCTTCATTTCCCTCATATAGGGGGATGTGTGTAGACACATGCACCATATCTTCGACGTCAATGTCTTCTCTAGGTGGTGGAGGGGTTGGTGGTGGTGGTGGTGATGGTGGCGGTGGTGGTGGTGGGTTACTTTCTGTGACTCTATTTTCTTCACAGTTGTTCTCGACGGAAATTTCGTTTCTATCGAAATTTTTATATGTACCATTCTATGCGCTTTGGACTCGAAGTCGATTTCTGTCGACTCCTTTTGATGATAACCAAGTAAACTGCTGAGACTAGGGTATCCTCTCTTGTGAATTTGACTGATATGTTGTATTACTTGAAGCTATGATTGGTTGGGGGGGGGTGCTCCTTCATGTTATGAGTAGAGTAGATGAATACTTAGGTTAGATGAAAAGGGTTGAAAAGTTACCCATTTTTCTTCCTGTTTTCAATGAATTACCATAGGAATGGTTCAGAATTTCAACCATTACAGATGACTAGAAGACAAAAAGACAATTTGTCGTAGTTTGTTGGTCGTCGAAGTTGACAATGCATGTTGAGGTGTGGAACTTATCAAAGTCAATATTTAACATGTCGAGGTGCATAACTTGTTGAATTCGATATTGAACCTATTAAGGTGTAGAACTTGTCAAAGTAGATATTGAACCTATTGAGGTGTGGAACTTTTCGAAGTTGATTTTGGAATTTGTCGTCTCCGAAAAACAATGCCAACTATTGGGTGGATCATACCTCCTTCGTTAAGAAAAAAATGGTACCCATCATTTTCTTGTACATATGCAGAAACTTGTTGGTTAGTTCAGTAGCAGATTACAATTTTCCATGTGCTGGGATATGTTCGACTTTATCCACCTGAAACAAGGGAATTGTGTTCATACTTGTATGGTGTATTTGTCGACCCATAATGGTGTCACAAGGAAGAGGCTCCTGAACATCTAGATGGATGTCTTCAGGTTCTATTGCTTGGAATTCATTATGTTCTAACAGTGGTGCATGGTATGGTCAAAGTAGATACACATTAAATACTAGATGCAGACCCAAGAATGAAGGAATGCCGAGATGGAAAGTGTTTTCTCCAATTTGCTTAAGAATAATGTATGTACCATATCACAAAGGCTTCAACTTCCTGTATGGACCAGTGAAGTGTTCCTTTTTGAGATGCAACCAGATTTGATCCCCGATTTGAAATGAATGAGGGATACAATGCTTATCATGTCAGGCCTTAGCTTTCACATTAGCTCGTTGCAATATCTCCCGTGCTTGTTTCTGAATAATGCATATTTGATCTCGAAATTTCAATGATTTTTCAACTTCTCGTCGGTTAGAGTAGGTGTCGATCAACTGTATCGATGAACTAATCAAGTCAATGGGAACTAAGGGTTGAAATACATAACAAATATCAAATGGAATCTTTCCCATAGAGTTGCGATGAGCACAATTGTAACTGTGTTGTATATATGGGATACTTTCATCCCATGTCTGACGATGCTTGTGGTTATACTTGCGGAGCAGTTGTACTACCAAGCGATTCCTAAATTTCATCTATCTATTTGTCTGGGGATGGAAATATGTTGATAATGAGAGCCTTGTATCGATTTGTTTCCAAATAGTCTTCCAAAATATGTTGACAAATATGGAATCTCTGTCGGAAATGATGGTCTTCAATAAGCAATAATGTTTCCAGACATTTTTGAAGAAGAGTTGAGCAGTTTGATGCATTGCTGTAGTCTTCTTACATGGAATGAGAATGGCCATCTTGGAAAATATGTCAACTACTACTAAGATCACATCATGTTGATGTTTGGTAGTAGGATATCTTGTCAAGTAGTCCATAGAAATAGATTCCCATGGTCGACTAAGAACCGACAAAGGCATGTACAATCCTTGTCATCGATTCAGTCATTTAGCAATGGCACAAACCATGCATGATTGGATTTACTTGTTGGCGTCAAAATTAAGTGAAGGAAAATAAAAATACTTTTGGAGGATGGAAAGGGTCTTCGCTAATCCAAATTTTCCTGTAGTATTGATGTTGTGTGCATCCCAAATGAGCTTCTATCAATGCTCACCTATCGGTACACAAAGTTGTCCAAGATTGTATAGCAAGGTGTATTTAAAGAAATAGTCAGTAGTGGACAGTGGTCCAGTTTGAAGCTGTTGATAAATTCCAGAAAATTTGCAATTTACCAAATATAATTAAGGCCAAGTAGTGGTGTCTTAGGCCTGCATACTCATCACTGTAAAAAAGGAGAGTAAAGGGTGGTTGACTCATACAATCGACTGTGGCATTGGGTTTAACTTTTCAGTACTTAATTACCAACTGGAATTGTTGTAGGTAATTAATACACTTGAGTTGTTGAGTTATTTGTAACTTCTACTAGGACAGGGTGAACTATAAATGCTTGTCGTTAGTAAGAATGGCAGTCTACTTGCCAAGAATGTAATTTATCCATTTCTTAAGGGCTTGCACAATGGCATACAATTCATTTTCATATGTTGAATACCTTCTGATGGTGTTCTTAAAATTTTCAGAATGAAAAGCAACTGGGTGACTAGACAGAGTGATCATTGCGCCCAAGGCATAGTCCGATGGGTCCATCTCAATCTCAAAAGGCTGATGCAAATCAGGTATGGCAAGTATTTATGCAGTACAAATATTTTTTTTGAGCTTATATAAAGCTTGTTGTTGTGTCGATGTCCATTTGAAGACAATTTTCCCATTTCCCTTAGTCAATTGATTCAAAGGCCAGGACATGTGACTAAAGCTAAGTATGAATCATCGATAAAAATTCACCAAACCAAGAAAAATTCTTAGTTCATGAATGTTTTGAGGAATGGGCCACTCTTTAAGGATGTATACTTTGTTTGGATCAAATTGAATGCTTGCATATTCGATTACATACCCCAAATATTTGATGTTGTTCATCACAAATGAACATTTGTCCATGTTCAAATAGAGTCAATGTTTTCGAAGAGTGTCGAGGACTTCTTGAAATTGTCAGACATGTTCTTCCCATGATCGACTAAAAATCAAGATATTGTCTAGGTAGAAATGACATAGTTGCTGATGAAAGGTCAAATAATGTCATCCATATATCGCGTGAAGGTCATGGGTGCATTGGTTAAGCCGAAAGGCATGACTAACCATTTAAACAATCCTTCTTTGATTTTGAAAGTTGTTTTCCATACATTGGTGGGATCGATCGAAATTTGATGATATCCCGATTTGAGGTCGAGCTTAATAAATAATTTAACACCTTTCATGTAGTCAATTAGTTTGTCTGTCCTTAGAAACAGGTATCTATTCTTTACTAAAATCTTGTTGAGGGTCCAGTATTCGATGCACATGAGCCAAGTCCCATCTTTCTTTGGAGCGAGGACGACTAGACTTTAACAAGGAGAGGAGCTGGGTTGGATGTGAAATTTGTTGATCAAATCTTAAATCTGTTTGTGAATCTCTTCATTCTCGATAATGGATCTTCTGTAAACAGATGTGTTAGGTAATGAAGAACCAGGAACAAGTTCAATGGAGAGTTTTACCTAGAAATGTAGACGTAATCCATCTTGCTCTTGAAATACGTTCTGATATTCATCAAGAATATTTTTGATATGATACTATTGCTAGGACCTATATTGGTTGGTGAGTCAACTAGTTGTTTTATTCTTTCTCAGATGCTGCGACTTGATCATGATCAATGAAAATCTATGAGCATGGTTGATGGGATTCTTTGTATGTTTAGCAGATATCATTGCAACCGTTGGTGTAGGTCATTGCTCTAGTATACCATACCATTGGTTCTGTATTCTGACAATCACCTTCTACGGCCGTGACTCATAACTCCCGTGTCGATCCCATAGGAAAGGTTCCAAAAACAAGGAACTGACTACAAAAAGTGGTGACATGCCACAGAGTACTTCATCTTCAAAAGGATTAATGAAGTAGGTGATTTTTCATTGTCGGGTGATCCTCAGTTCCTATCCACCCTTCATCCAACTGATATTATAAGGCTGAGGATGTGGAATGGTGACAAGACCTATTTTCTTCACGATATCTTCAGAAACAAAGTTCTTTTGGCTTTCATTATCGATAATCAAATGCAGTGGATTCTTTTGAACCCACATCTGTGTATGGAAAAAGCATTCTCGTTCCTCCTCGTCGATGATAGTCGAGTCTTTTCAAGTGGTTGATGTTGATGTCAAAATGGTTGATTCTTTTGGGTCAATTTCTACCAGGTTTTTGTCAGACAAGTTGGGGGTATACATTTTTTCAAAAAATGTCTTCCGATCCTTTCATTATGACATATCATGCCATGATGAATTGTAGTAATCATACCATTTCTCAGTAGAGGGTTGTTTGTTGCGTTCGCTCTTTTTTTTTTTTAGAGTTCTTTTTTCCATAGTCTTTCTTTGGTGGGGTCTACTAAGAAGGGTGTCTTGACTTCTCAGAGTCAGCTAGTGACTTCTTGTTGGATGTTTGTCCTATTGGCTTAGTCACAAAGTGTGCTTTTCCTTTATGTTTAGCTTCAAGCTTACTAGCATAGTGGAATGCATCCACAATCATACTGACAGTTAGAAACTCCATCTCTTGCTAAATGTACAGGGACAATCTACTGACGTACTTTAAAACAAGCAATTTATCTTCTTCTTGAATTCCAAGTATAGGCATTAGTTGATAGAACTTATAGGTATAAATCTGCACGAACTGGTCTTTCCATTGCCTTAGCAGCTTCCACTTCTTATTGTTGTTCAATGTACTTGGACAGGTATAACTCCTTCCGGACGTACTCGAAAAATTTCTCCCATGTCTTTATGGGGTCTTCGTCTTTCTCCATCTTTGTCAATAGGCTCCCCCACTAGCAATGCACAAATGTCAACATCTTTAAGGATGCAATGGTGATCTTTTCAGCTTCTAAGAGTTGGTTCATAGAGTAATAAGATTCCAGTTGTTGTACCCAATTGTCTATTGATTCTGCATCAATTTTTTCTTCTAGATTCGGTATGTCAAAGTTCATTTGCACCTTGAATGGCCTGATTTTTTCGGAGTTGGATCTTGTCAAGAATCCTCCTGATGTCGAGGTGAATTGCATGAGAATCTCATTGAATTGAGTGAAAATTTTGGTTCGATATCGATCCAGTGCTTGCTTTATGATTTTCTCTGTCTCGTTAGTTGCACGTCTATTTTTTGTTTCTCCATCCATATTCGGTCTAGTGGTGAGAGTATATAGATACTCAGAAGTTGAAGGTAGTGCCTCCTTGGATTGTTGAGTTTGCGAGCGTGTTTAAACATGCATAAGTCAGGTAACCTCGATAGAAGTATCTACACACGACTTAATCACGAACAAGATCTGATACCAATGATCTGACCATTCCCAGGTGCACAATGACGACAACAATTGGATTGTATGAATCAAGTATTGTTATGGCAGAAGCATATTAATAATAAGAAAAGTAGGAAATACACTACACAAAGAAGCATACAGATAGACACACAAACAATATGCAATAATTCAAACCAATATCTATTACTTCATTACTATTGTATATTACAATAATGTACATGCTTAAATAGAGTGTTGAAAACGCTTGGGTTATCTTTCCGTTACGTTTAGTTACAAGAGAAGTTGGAACGGTTCAGAAGTTCAACCATTATAGATGAATGGAAGATAGAAAGGTGATCTGTTGTAGTTCGTTGGTCACTAAAGTCAATATTGAACATGTCGAGGTGTAGAACTTGTCGAAGTCGATATTGAACTTGTCGAGGTGCGAAACTTGTCGAAGTCGATGTTAGCATTTGTCGTCTGCGACAAACAATGCCAACTGCTGGGTGGATCACTTTTTTTGGGTCTCCCTTGTCTCACAATTTGCCATATGATACGATCTCTGAGTTAGAGCCTCCAAAATCATTGAAAGGTCCAAACTTGCTCTCTAGAGCTGCCATGAGGATCATTGACATATTGTGCAAGATATCAATGACTTGTATTTTCAACTTTGTAAATCATTGTTCATATTCACCCCCCAATCTTCACCAGACTCATGCACTATGGATAAGGTTTGACGGGTTTTTCTTTATTTTCCAAATCCTAGATTCTACTAATTTTCCCACAAATGCCAAAAGAAAACTGCTTTGATACCAATATGATTCATAAATTACAGTGGATAATCCATTAGAACAGGTCATCACAATGGATCTTATAACTTAATTCATTGTGTTATCTTAATTCCACATAATGATAAATAAACTGGACCTAAACAGAAAATAACTAGAACAAAATAACACATCCACACAAACAACACAAGATATACCATGGGAAAGCTCACTATGAGGAAAAGCCCTAAAAGTGAGGACTATGCCTTGCTATGTTTTTTCTCCAATATGCAATGCAAATACAAAGAAAGTGGTACTCACTATGGAGTGACATTTGACATTGTGGCTTGCATGGCCACTACATGATCTCCTACCTCTTTTTTTATGCTCTAATATCCACTTCCTTATTGTTTTTTATTAATGGAACAATACAATAACATCATCAAAATGAAACTCCCCTCCTAATGACCTGATATTTAACATAGCCTGATAGCCATCTGAGGTTAGTTTTAAGGGTTGTAAATGCCTCAACTCCCAACTAGGCTAGGGTTTTAGACACTCTAGAATGTTCTTGAAAGGCCACATATGACTAGCTACACATGTGTGGGGAATGAGAGTTGAAGTGGAATCCAATCAATACTATGGTGGTCAATTGGATAGGTCATCTTGCAAGAGGCATAACTTCCTCACGATATAGACTCTGATTGAGGCTTATCTTGCACCATTGGAAAGGTCTTGGAGTGTAGAAAATGCTGAGGGGGTGGGCTATATGCTTACAAACTTTTGACCCCAAAAATCATTGCTTAAGCCCTCATATGGACCTTGGAAGGCTGTGGATCCCAAATTTGCTAAGTAAGACTTGCCCCTAAAATGGGCCCCACAAGCCAATTCATCCAATTTTTCCACTGAGAAAGCATCAAAATAGATGGATTTAATTATATATTCATCTATTTTGGATCATATGAAGTCCCCTCTCTGCATTAACAGAAGGCCATGACCAGCATCATGCTCATGTTGTAATGATTGCCTCTTATTGTTTTTGGCTTGGGTTATAACCCTTTGTATCTTGTGATTGTGTATTATTTTTATCTCTTAGCTAATTAGTTGTGGGCATTTTGGCTTAAGCCAACCATCATTTTTTTTTGGCTTCTTTGCCTTTTGCAAGATTTTTATATTAAATCTTTGTATAAATTGTTTATATGAATTGTCAAAAATAACTTCAAATAGAAAGAAAACTAGAAAATATGTTTTGGTACTTTTCTAGGTTGTGATAAAAATTGACAGGTTTGATCATGAATGATGCTAACATTTTGTTTGTGTGTTAGGTTAAACTAACCTGGATTTTTGGCTTTTTAGCTGCCAAGGTGGCTCAACAAGCATCTAATATGCCCATTTAAGCACTCAAACATGTCATTTACAAGCATTGAACCTGAGTGGGAAGGATAACAATCATTCCTCCTAATCACCCAAGCTACATCCAATGGACAACTTAATTCCATTTTATATAAATGAGATTACATAATTAATCTTCTTTAAGTCTTAAATTATAGTTGCTAACACCTTTTTAGCTTGATACATATGTTGCATTATAGGTTTATCCTCTTATCATTTTGATAAGCATTCAACTCTGATTTCCTGCATCCACAAGGGAGAATGATTATCTTATGGTATTTGCCTGCATCCACAAGGAAGATTGATGATCTTATGGTATTTGCTATCAGAAGCTATGTTGATGAGGATACCCACAAATGCAAAAATGATATTTGGTACATGGATCTTGTGTATACATGGAAATTGTAATCCTTAAGCCTGTGTGTCGAAAACTTCTTAACAACTGCAAGAATTAAGAGGACAAACTGATGTCAATGCCATTATAAAACTCGAAAGAGAGGGGTTGAAAAGATGTGGTCTAATATTAAGAGTCCCAAAAGATCAGGGGTCAAGAATTGAAAAGAAGCTTATTCATACCTTGCAGAAGTTAAATCGTGATCTTCTTCATATCTTGGACTGTCTAGTTGTACAATCTGCAATTGAAACACTTACATTAGTAATTACCAATTGCACTCGGTCGAAGTAAATTGGCACATAAGTTTCAGTAAATAGATAAGTAACTTCCTGTAAAAATTAGGTTATAGGGTATCTTTATTTTCTCTCATTGCATTAATGCAATTTTTAGAACATGGAGTAATGATCCACTATGAGAGAGATGGGGATTCTCATATGTTTTTTTGGCTACAAAGTTCTCTATAATTAATATAAGAATTCAAACGAGAACTTGAAGCAGCAGTATAGATTAACATTGCATACCTTTGGGCTGTCTGGTACATCCATTATAACTCTTGAAAAGCTTTTGTAAAACTGCATGAAAGAAGAGAAAATAAATATTCTCAAAGTATGTGGAAACTAAAGAATAAAATTTGGTTAAAATTTAGCTTGATGTTTACCTTTACATACTCAACTGTATCTCCTTCTAATTTCCATGTCTCCACCACAGAGAAAGATCGTGCAACTTCAATAACCTGCAGAGAATTTCATTGTTTAATTTTCCTTCGTACATAATAAGAATTGTCTATCGACCAATTTTGTAATTCTTAAAAGCTCCTATTCTGCTTTCTTTTAAGATTTCAGAATTAGAATTATGCATATGCCATGTGTGTACTATATTTTTCTATGTAATTATGTTCTTCAATCAATTCAATGGTCTGCATGCTCCTGTGGATGAAGCACAAGACCACATATAATATCATAAAGGAACTGCCATTACAAGCTGACCTCTGTTGACACACATAAATATGAACCCCTCCTTCCAATCTCTCTGGCTCCATGAATCATTATCTGTCATCAAATGCAACAAGATCAGTTTTTCTTCTAAAGTTACAATTTCTTTTTAGCTATGGAAGCTAATAACCTTTCAAGGATAAATACTGTAAAAATTCAATTACGTTTTTACTGGTTCATTACTTATGGTTTGGATCCAATCATGATACTAGCGAAGATAGAATTCACCTCAGTTGCCAACAAGGAAAATCTTAGGACTCTTTCATAATGATTTTTTCCAAAACAAATGTGTGAGAAACTTATCTACAGCATCGAAAAAAGTCCCTAGATTTTTCTCTCGAAACTTTTTTCAGTTTAATACATTCCATTTATACATAAACATGCTTCCTAATATAAGCACCCTAGACCACAGTTGTCTGCAAATGTTTTCCAAAATAAATGCATTTGAAACTAGTGAACAACATCAAAAGAATTCCATTAACCTTTTTATGAAAAAATTTCCCATCCAGTGCATTTTATTTGTATCCCAATGCAGAAATCTATGTGATCTAATATATGTTTCATTTTCAGATTTTAGAAAAAAATGGGGAAGGAGAAGATAAATTTGTACTGCATACCAACCTTGCAAGGATTTACTTTTTCTACTAACAAGCCTAGACTCTTCACAGCAACATCCATTTTCTCTATTGTCTCCTTTGCCGAAATTCTGGAACCAAATCTCTTCTTACGTTTACCATCATTCTGCAATCCAAAGTTGGTACTGTGAATGATTTGAATATATGAAGGAAATTAGCAGAGTTCTAGAGTAGGAAGACTTTATAAGATATAAATTGCAGTTTATTTTCCATAAAGTAATTATATGTTACCAGTTTCTCAAAATTAAAAATTTCCAATGAACAAAATATCAAATATGTTTCCCTATTACTAATGGCAAATCATTATAAACTTAGTCAAACATTGTTGACTGAATAGTATGGTATTTACTTTTCTTATGCAACAGTGCAATATTTTAAATATGCCATCTCTTTATATTCTCTTTATATTTTCACTGGTTGGAGACATCTTCAATCCAAACTCAAATAATGAATATTGGACGTATCGAGTCATACCTCTTTTTCAAAGAACCCAGACAAGTCAAGATCATTAGACATTGCTATCAACTGAAAGGCATTGATGAAACCAGGTTGCCTATCCTTTGTCACCAAATGCTCCTAGAAAATCAAAATTTTATCCCAAAAAAGTTGTTAATATTCCTAGTTATGAATTTTGAAATTGCCTATATAGATAACGCAGAAGAATCGTCATGTACATTTTATGATCCCTTGAATATCTAATTCATTTGGACATCATAAGAACAACTAAACTAGAATATATAGAAGCCTCACTGCTGAGATACCAAATGCAGCAGTTACATCATCCAAAGTAACTTCGAGATCATCCCAGGGCTCTGCGGGAGGGGAGTAATCTTTCTTAAACCACTCATCTTCATAAATCTGTGCTATTGTCATCCGCTGCAATAGGAAGCCACATATGATTCTATCATAAATTTTGAAAGATGTAATAAATCGAAACGAGTTGCAATCCAAATATTGCAATATGGTTTCAGAAAGAATTTAAAACTTACACTCTTTGGTCTAGGATCCAATATTTTGGTGATCAGATTCCTGACCCCATCAGATAGCCATGAAGGGAAGGAAAACTCCGCTTTGCAAAGCTATGACCAATAAAAATTCTCATCAACAACCAAAATATGGTTCGAATTAAACTTTCATTTACTGAAAAACATGACTACAAGATTGATTTTTCTTCTGCATCAATATGTGAGACTAAGATAGCCCGAACTGTTACTAGTTTCCCTTTACGGCCAACCGAGATTTTCCAGGGCAATTTTAATTTTCATACTATCCAAAATTTGATAAATTTGATTGTAAATTATTGTTTCACGGGGGGTTTTGCATCAGAAATCGTTTGTTTCTTGGATTAACCATAAAGCTGAAAGTCATTTTTTGGGTATACCTTACGATATTGGTCAATCAGACTAGAATCTTCAAAGGGAGAGAAACCTGCTAACATTTCAAAGAGAATAACCCCACAAGACCAAATGTCTGCTGCTGCTCCGTCATAATTCTGACTAAGAATAACCTGCTAACCATAAGCAATATGTTAAATCAATAGGTGAAAAAGACCTATGTTGTAATTCTCATATGATATCTAAAAATCCCAGATGAAGATTTTGATTTCTATACCTCAGGTGCAATATAATTTGGGGATCCACAAGTTGTTGAAAGTATAGGATCGGTCTGCACAAAGTGTGTTTAGGCACAACATTAGGATCTAGCAACAATTGAAAGAAGAAAAGGAATCTGATTACAGTTTTATTTTTAAAACAGCCCTTTTCAGAGTTTGTGTTCAAATGTTGAGTTGATGCATTTTAGCCACTGTTCTAAGGATCCATTTTCAACCAAGCAGACTGAAATGAATGAAATGATATTAATCTCAGGTACAAGTAATAATAACAAATAGTGCCTAGGGAATCTCCTCCATAAAAGAGAAAAAACAGCCTGCTGATTTTGCTTGTATGTCTGGACCAAATATTTTCTATCTAAATCTGAATTGAAGTCTCAATTCCATATCAACTGGTAGCTCTTATGTCCCATTTGAGAAGCATACTGTTTTCTGTGTTTTTTAGTTACCAGTAGATTACATAGGTGAACAGGGTTTCCTGCCTAAAAACTGTGATTAAAAACTGTGCTTGCAAAACGTTAAGCCTTAAAATCCCATGGACGATACAAATATATATTATGCAAATACAATACCTGGTGCAAAACACTCAGTCCAAAATCAGAAACCATCAAATTGCCTTTCCCATCCAGGAGTAGATTTTGAGGCTGCTCATCAAATCCAAAACCAATTTGACAACAAATCTTATCTTAGTACAGAGCATTAGCTAAACAGTAAACTCACATAAATGATAATTCCACATGGGATCCACATATAAAGAGTAATTTTCATTACTGTTATAGGTCAAGCTACATACCTTGAGATCTCTGTGGTATACATCTCTACCATGACAATAATCTACAGCATTTATAAGCTGATGAAAATACTTCTTAGCCTCCTCTTCAGTTATTTTCTGAAGATACGACTGTACAAAATCCGGCAATTCCTCGATCAGTTTGTATTCTCCAGTTCAAGATAATATTATTTCTATATAACCTGGTCATGTTTATGTATCTCTTATTTCTGAAATGCCATATGAAAACAACACACTACTATGTCCAACAGCCTTGTCCAGTATGAATTATCTAATTTCTGAAATGCCAAATGAAAACAACAAACTACTATGTCCAACAGCCTTGTCCACTATGAGTTATCAAAATAGGAAAGTTCCAAATTATATGACTTCCATACAAACACAGATTAGATCCATAACAGGGTCCAGTACACTTTGTTGCTCTGAAATTAGTCACAAGTTACAACACATAAAATTGGTAAACTTCGGCCGTGATAGCAACTCACAATTTTGTCAGACAGGTCACCTCCTGTTATGTATTCCATGACTAGATAAATCCTCTTCTTGCTGGCTAAAACCTGCATTTTACCATTAAAACCAAGGGTCAGAATCTCAATTAGCATTCCCCATGTCACTCATTCCATAAGCATAGTATCTATTCTCAGTTAACAATGAATGCCAAAGAATTCAATAGACTTTTATCTTGTTCAACGAATTTTCAGAAACGACCTCGTGCAGACGAACAATATTGGGATGCTTAACCAGCTTCATTGTGCTAATCTCTCGTTCCACCTGCATTCAATGGAAAAGCAATAAATATCTACTGTCACACTTTCTTCAACAACCATTCAAAACTGGAAAAGTCGGGTATACACCATAGGCTCCAAATTAACATGATACAATTTATCGTCTAAAAACTGGAACTGCCTACAACTGAAACGATTTGTTGAAGTACTGAAATCATACAACTTCGTTGCAAAAAAACAAAAAGAAGGGATCTAATAAAAAATCATTTTTTTGGGAGAACTCCAACATCACAGTCCGTGGAAATCCAAAGTTTCGCTAATGAGCTAAGAAATGCTCAACATAGATAGTTACGTGTTCGTATCAAACTCTACAACCTGATGGGGAGCTAGAGGTAAGACTACAGCTTACTTGAAGAAACAGTAGACAAATTCAATCATCTATCTAACTCAAACACAAACAGTAGACAAATTCAATCATACATCTAATTCAATGTTTGATTGCATAGAAGAGGTGCATTCTAAAGAGATGTGTAACTCTTTTGGGTGCTATACAGTTAACAAATGTCTTTTATAAAAATAATAAAATATTATTAAAAATAACGTGCATGCTTAAACTAAATTTAAATTATTCAGAATTACATATATATAAAACAACATAAATTAGATCAATTAAAACCATAAAAATTAGATTACATATTTTTACTTTAAAAAAGGGTTTGCACCTCTGTATGTTGGATAAATCCTCTTTTACATAAATCTATGTTGGTTAATTTATTCTTGCTTTTATATATTTTATGTTTTAAAATGCATTAAACATGTAAAAAATCAACAGCATAGATTCCATCTCACCCATACTTTGACATTGAAAAAGATTACCTTCAGATTTATCAAGCTCCATAAAAAAAAATTTCAAATACAAATTCTCTAACATTGATAAAATTCTGTACATCTAAATATTACAATCTCAATCTAAGCCTCCTTGCACATTAAAACGTTATGATATCTTTCATACTGATTCACTTCACTGTAAAATGAATCCTTCCCACAATAAATGTCTTTCATACTGATTCACTGTAAAATGAACCTCTTTCCACAATAAATCATGATATACAGAGGATGTTATAAAGTTTGAAAATGCATTTCTAAAATTCTATATATATCTGATATGGAAACATGAGTTCATATCATATCCTAAGATCAGATGGATTTGTACTTGTACATACTAGATACTAGATTTATAGAGTGTTTCATTTTGAATTTTTCAAAATAAACAGAAAGTAAGAGCTCTTAGGCTTAGGCTGGTCAGTGGTAATGTAAGCTGCCATTACCTTTGCAACCCAGAAGTTTATATCTTATCTGTACATACTTCAATTTTGGAAATTGTGCCATTTTAAAAATTTCAAAAGAAACAGAAAGTAAGAACTCCCAGTAGAATTAGGCTGGTCAATAGCAATGCAAGCTGCCATCTCTCTAACCTGTCCTGTCACTCTATGGGCCTAGCTGGGGCATTGTATTGCCAATTGTAAATCCACTAACCAGAAGTCTAAAAAAAATGATATTTTTCCTGAAAAAATCAAATCTTACCTGATGCCTGAGGTTCAGCCTGAATATCATCTTCTTATCTATGATCTTGACTGCAACATTTAGGCCTGTCTCAATGTTCCTGGCCAACCTCACCTTGGCAAAAGTTCCTTCACCAAGCTCACGCCCCAGCTCATACTTACCCACAAGGGTGGAGAAGCCCATTCTGACACTGTTACAATTATTTCTCCTTCCTTCTCTTAGTTTGAATAATTAATATATTAATTAACGACACGCATGGACATTTATAGAAGATTTTCTTAGCCAAAAATTTAAGGCCGATGTTGTCAAATAATCACGTGGTCAATCTTTTTGCCAATTGTAAATAAACATCTTCATACGACTCGAACATTAAAATATTAAAATTTAAACATGTGCATTTGCTCGCACAGCAAAATGTCATATTAGGAAACTATTGCAAATCACAACTCAAGAGAAACAAAAAATATAATAGCCAGACTAGTTAGATATAAATAATCAACCAAACAAAAAAACAATAATTTATTAAAATAAAACCAAAGTAACAGGTACACAATTCCATTATAAAAACAAAAGTAGAGTAGTTAGACAAGGAAATAAGCAACCAAACCAAAAAAATCAATAATTTATTAAAAAAAATAAAAAATTATAATAGGTAGACAATTCCATTATAAATAACGTAACAAAAATAAGATAACACATAATATACAATTGACTAAAGAACAAAACAACTAAAGAGTTGCTACACGTTCCAAATATCTCATATTGTTCACTTGACTAATTAAGACCATATGTTGTTATATTTATATCAAAATAACAAGAAAAGTGTGACACGAACTTTTTTCCTGTGAACTAGTTATATATATATATACATACAGTGGATAGGCTATGCATGAGAATGAGACAAATGTACTATGATTTTATGGGCATCGTTCAAGATTAAATTAGAATGAGACAAGTGTACTCTATTGATTCTATGGGCCATCAGGTCCTCCAAAATTAATAATAATAATTTCAAAAATATAAAAAATAGCTTAATTAGCATGTGATAAGTACAATTAGTGATACTTGTAAAAATTAAAATTAAAATTGTTTGAATTACAATGATTTTATAACTATTAGATTAACTTTAACTCTAATCACTTTTAAGACTTAGTCCAAGTGCATTTGGCATCTAGGAGTCTAGCTAATGTGCATTGATGTAAGAGTCGAACTCATAATAAAATAGTTCAAACTCCTAATAAACTCCTCCAAACTCCTAATAAACTCATGCATCTAGTAGTTGGTCATCTAGCTAAACTAATATACACTTAGTATTACATGTTTAGGTTTTCCATATAGATATAATTAGGCTTTAGATTCTTTTTAAAGGAGGTTATAGCTTAGTTAACATATGATAAGTACAATTCGTGATAGTTGGAAAAAACAAACTTCACCTTTGATTATTCAATTATTAGATACAACTATGAACAATTATTAGCTTAAATACATTGATAATAGAACTATTAGCTTAACTTCAACTCCAATCATCACTTTTACTTGAATTGTGATTGCCAATATCATGATAGTTGGAAAAAACAAACTTCAACTTCAACTATTCAATTATTAGCTTAAATACATTGATAATAGAACTATTAGCTTAACTTCAACTCCAATCATGACTTTTACTTGAATTGCAATTGCCAATATACTAGCACACCCATATAGTTTTGTGGCTAGATCACGTGGATAGGGATCAAATGGTTGATAGATAGTTATGGAATGAAATATAGTTTACAAATATTTTTTTTATTCGTCATATTCTTAGAGTTAAACAGGTTCAAGTGTGAGTTATCTATTCCTAGCTACATTTTTCACCGACATTCTTCTTTTTATCCATTTATCAACTATCACTTATTTTTTATATCCTTTTTTCATTTTATCTCACATTCTTCTAGTTATCTGCCATGAAATGTTGGTTATCCATTCATCAACTATGAGTTATCCATGCATTACTACTAGTTACCTATTCATCAACTAGCCACTAGTTATTTTTTATATTCGGGTCAGTGCAAGAAGATGAGGGACCTTTAAGATACAATCCTAGTTTTCAAAAACAAGATCATGTTACCAAAAAATACATCAACCCGAGCCTGACATAGCACTTGGCATGGTTCAACCCGAGCCTGACATGTCATGGAACATGTAGGATAGGAAGCCATGTCGCGTACGCATTATATAACTACAAAACGCGCTAGCGATATGTAGTTATAAAATGCATACGCGATTTGCAAATCATAAAATAAAATTTAAATACACAGTCCCGAACCCGCGGCCCATTTTCACAATCAAGAATGCGAATTCGAAGGGCCATTGGAGCGTTTTGGAGCGAGACCATTGCTTGGGATTGCTGCAGGAGCTAATTCAGGTTGAGGGGAGGAGATTTCACTCATGCATTGTCATCCAACAAGGTAATTCAATCACCCAATGCATTTTTTTTTGTCAATTTTTACCCTATAATTGTGTGACTTTAGATGTGTGATATTCAAATGCACTTCCCTCCTATCTTTTTTAATTCTCAAGAGAATTACCTTATACACCTAGTAGAAGAGATTGAAGAATGTGGTTCTATCCATATCCATATAATGTTGCTTGCGGAGAGATATATGAAGTTTCTAAAACATTTTGTGAGACAAAGAGTTCATCTAGAAGGATCTATGGCTGAGGGGTACATGGTCTTTCAAATAATGGTTCATTTGAGTGAGTACTTACCTCAATTGCATTTTGAAGCTCCATGATTATGGGGCAATAACCAAGATCAATTTTTTTAAGGAGAAAGATTAGAGGGTGGAGGGTCTTCAAAGAGGATAAGAGGTATACTCAAATTTTTTGTAACAATTGTTCTAATCCTAAATATTGTAAATTTGGGTTTAAATAATGATTACTTGTACATGTGGATGCTAAGGAGTGGGAGTCATTACATTTGTATGGTGCATACAATTCTTAATTTATGCTAGAGTGGACTGAGGAGTATAATCAACAAAAGAAAGTAGAGGTTGAATATCACTTTAAAATGGTTTTTAGAACATACTGGAATGTAATTCAATCTTTAGAGAATGATAATTGTGTATGTTTTGTTTATGCATCAAACATAATGGTAATTAGGTTTTTAACAGTTTTTGAGGTGGTCATGTTTTAGTGGATTTATGATGTCAAGGTACATACATTCCATAACTTCTCAACTGAATAAGTTTTCTTGTTTCATATTATTTTGTGCTTCTCTAACAAATTTCTCAAGGACATTTGATTTGGTGGGGCTAGGGAATCCACCACACGCCAATGATTTAATTGATATGTTGAATATGCGTTCCCAGTAACACCTATGTAAGAAAAAATCAATACCATAAAGATACAAAATAAAAGTAAAAGTGTTAAACTTTAAGTATTGTTTATAGTTTTTTATGTTTGAAAAATTAGTCAAACTTAAGTTTGTGTATGTTTTCCTTAATTTACATTTTCAATTTTGAATAGATGTCATTATATACCATGTATACGTTTCTACTTATTTTCTTATTGATTTTTTTATTGCAGTTGCGGCTATGGACCCCAATGCGGAAATATTGATTGAGCTTGCCCAGTTGAGAGGTTTGAGTACTGCTTTTA
>LPNX011020290.1:162798-177605 GCA_001517045.1 Pseudotsuga menziesii
TCCCCACTGAGCGAAACCCTAGCTTCAGAAACCATCGTAGATAGAGGTCACCAGGTAATGGACAGGAGGGAGAGGGCCCCCCTAGATAAAATCCCACGTCACGAATCCAACAAAATCGACTGTTCATCGATCGGAGGCTCGAGCATCGATCTATGGCGAGTTCCAGGTCACCTCCAGATACCGTTCAGGGACACCTAGTGGACTTGGGCCCGGTGCGCAAAAACCCTCACGGAGTGGAAATTTTGAATTCTGTCAACTCTTGCTAGTGTGTTTGGGCATGGGAAATATGGCAATGCAAACCGCATCCCCACCATTCGTGGCTTTCCAGCTTTGGCCCTCATTGGCGTGACTGCATTGTCCCCTATTGAGCGAAACCATAGCTTCAGAAACCACCGTAGACGAAGGTCACCGGGCAATGGACAAAAGGGAGAGGCCCCCCCCCTAGCTAAAATCCCACGTCACGAATCCAACAGAATCAATGGTTCATCGATCGGAGGCCCGAGCATCGATCTATGGCGTGTTGCAGGTCACCTCAAGATACCGTTCAGGGACACCTGGTGGACTTGGGCCCAGTGTGCAAAAAACCTCACGAAACGGCAATTTTGAATTCTATCAACTCCTGCTAGTGTGTTTGGGCATGGGAAATATGGCAATGCCAACTGCATCCCCACCATCCGTGGATTTCCAGCTTTGGCCCTCGTTGGCGTGACTGCATTGTCCCCTACTGAGTGAAACCCTAGCTCCAGAAACGACCGTAGACGGAGGTCATCGGGAAATGGAGAGGAGGAAGAGCCCCCCCACCCTAGCTAAAATCCCACATCATGAATCCAACGGAATCGACGGTTCGTCCATCGGAGGCCCGAGCATCGATATATGGCGAGTTGCAGATCACCTCCAGATACCGTTCAGGGACACCTGGTGGACTTGGGCCCGGTGCGCAAAAAACCTCACGGAGCGACAATTTTGAATTCTGTCAACTCCTGCTAGTGTGTTTGGGAATGGGAAATATGGCAATGCCAACCACATCCCCACCATTCGTGGCTTTCCAGCTTTGGCCCTCGTTGGCGTGACTGCATTGTCCCCTACTGAGCGAAACCCTAGCTCCAGAAACAACCGTAGACGGAGGTCATCGGGCAATGGAGAGAAGGGAGAGGCCCCCCCTAGCTAAAATCCCACATCACGAATCCAACAGAATCAATGGTTCATCGATCGGAGGCCCGAGCATCGATCTATGGCGAGTTGCAGGTCACCTCCAGATACCGTTCAGGGACACCTAGTGGACTTGGGCCCGGTGCACAAAAAACCTCACGGAGCGGCAATTTTGAATTCTGTCAACTCCTGCTAGTGTGTTTGGGCATGGGAAATATGGCAATGCCAACCGCACCCCCACCATCCGTGGATTTCCAGCTTTGGCCCTCGTTGGCGTGACTGCATTGTCCCCTACCGAGCGAAACCCTAGCTCCAGAAACGACCGTAGACAGAGGTCATCGGGCAATGGAGAGGAGGTAGAGGCTCCCCCCCTATCTAAAATCCCACGTCATGAATCCAACGGAATTGACGGTTCGTCGATCGGAGGCTCGAGCATCGATCTATGGCGAGTTACAGGTCACCTCCATATACCGTTCAGGGACACCTAGTGGACTTGGGCCTAGTGCGCAAAAAACCTCACGGAGCGGCAATTTTGAATTCTGTCAACTCCTGCTAGTGTGTTTGGGCATGGGAAATATGGCAATGCCAACCACACCCCCACCATCCGTGGCTTTCCGGCTTTGGCCCTCGTTGGCGTGACTGCATTGTCCCCTACTGAGCGAAACCCTAGCTCCAGAAATGACCATAGACGGAGGTCATCGGGCAATGGAGAGGAGGGAGAGGCCCCCCCTAGCTAAAATCCCACGTCAAGAATCCAACAGAATTGACGGTTCGTCGATCGGAGGCCCGAGCATCGATCTATGGTGATTTGCAGGTCACCTCCATATACCGTTCAGGGACACCTAGTGGACTTGGGCCCGGTGCGCAAAAAACCTCACGGAGCGGCAATTTTGAATTCTGTCAACTCCTGCTAGTGTGTTTGGGCATGGGAAATATGGCAATGCCAACTGCACCCCCACCATCCGTGGCTTTCCAGCTTTGGCCCTCGTTGGCGTGACTGCATTGTCCCCTACTGAGAGAAACCCTAGCAAATCTGGCTGATAAACATGCCTAAGTAAAAATATGGTGCGTTACAGTCCTGTTAAGGCCCGAAAAATCACAGGCGGCAACAGTAAGGGATTCTCCCCAATCAACGTTCCCAACTAGCCCGTTGACTGTTTGGAATAGGGAATCCGTCCAGTTTGCGGTCCGGCTACCGTAGGTCAAGGAACAAAACTAAGGCTTTACCGGTTGCGGCCCGGCCCACCGAGTTTTTTGCATTTTGACTTAAAGAAATGATATGCAAGTTCCTAACTAAATGCAGAGTGATCAAGCTACAAGGAGCGGTCACAAAGTGATGCGCAGGTTCTTACCTCTCGTCTTGTGCTCACGAGCAACCAAACCAGATACAAAAGAAATAAGCTAACTATCCACACTATCCCTAGGGAGCAAGGTTATCAATTTTTGGGTGAGCAATACATTTTCACATACACAAGGAAGAATCACAGGTAGCTGATACTTCTTCTAAAGCACATGAACACTTACAGATATTCAAATAACCAGATAGCCGATCATTTTATAACAACATCTATTACTCACAGCGAAAAAAATATCCAGAAATTACTGAAGAACATTTAGCAAGAACATAGGTTCAGAATATCGAATACTCTTACAGTAAATGAAACACTGCTGAAAACAAAATAGTTCCTCTTCAACATTATTCATTGAGTTTGCATTGATACATTTCGCTTTTCACTCTCTCCGACAGGCAAAAATTGCAGTTCCTATGCAAAACGAAGTAGTTCATCTTACAAGTAAACAAATACAAAGTTTTCCAGGGAAAAAGCCCCTTTCTCAGTCCTACTTCTAAATATTTAAACTAGAACTGCTGCCCCTTGGGCTGCCTTCCAGCGTGTCCCCTTTCGGCATCCTCAACGCTTCAGCTTCATCTCCTGGCCGCTACGTTTTCCCAATCATTTTCTGTGAGCGTTTATCTTCTGACCAGTAACTGATGAATCCACCTTGTAGGTGTCTCTGTCATTCGCTCGTTTTGTCCTTTTCTTGGCTCCAGATCACTTTGTCGACCCATGGGATTCCTCCTGCAGACAATCTTGGTGCATTATTCATTGAACTGAAAACTTAAACATTTAAACTTTCCCACCAGAACGATAGATCCACAAGAAGCCGGCTTGGTTTGTCCGGGCGAGTACTTGCTTAAGCTTGAGGCGGCAAAATTGTAAATCGGCGGTCGGCCAGCTTATGCATTGGACGGGACAAGAATTCAGGGGCCGCAACGGCGGAGGAGCACAAGGACCGGATGTTTGAGAGCATGGGCGAAAAAAAAGGAGGAGATCGGACGTCGGGAGGAAGAATGCTTCGGGAACCAGGAAGGGTGCCTCATCCGCAACGGTGGACGGAACAATGGTCGGAGGCAGGCGACGAGGTGAAAAGAATAAGTTTGGGCGGGGAAGACAGGGTCGGACGTCGGATGATACTTGAAACGGAGGCCAACTACCTTTTCCCGGCCGCAATGGCGGGTGAGTAGAAACTTTTGAGCAAGCGATCGCAGGCTTAAAAATGAATCGGGCATCAGGGGGAACTGGACTTCGGACGAAAGAACGATCGGGGACCCGCAACGGTAGATGAGCTAGAACTTCACAGCTTCCGATCAAACAGCAAAGAAGGCCCGATCATAAAGAAAAAAATTAACGATGAAAACAGCATTAAGGATTACCGCAGCCAAAATCATTTTTCTTCACGAAGGCAAGATCTTACCTTTCTTCAGGTGATAAGCCAAACACACCCGACTCAAACCGAAATCAAACATGGCACACAAATCAGCAGGCATCCAACTTCAAGGTTAAACGAAAGAAAGATAAGCCCGAGGGGTTCAAGCATTTCACAGTCAAACCAAGTAAAAAGATGAGGAGGGGCCCCAGAGTTTAAGTAAAATAAATTCGGGGAGAACCTGTTGCGATAGCAACAACTGGCGATTACCTGGGGAACCTAGATCTCTGGGTGATTATTGTCTTTGAGTAGCAGACTGTTCTGCAACAAATGCATCCATCGAATTCTTCCAGCTATCTAGATTTCTCATATCACCGAAGTATGTATCTGAATCATTGATGCCAGTCCTTTGGGGAAAGGAAATCCGAGACCCTCAAGTCCAAATAACTATGCCGAGGCCAGAGTATGAGTTTCATTATTATCTCTGTTTTCAGGCATCTAACAGTGTGGACACCACAGGGCTGCAGCACATAGCAAACAACAGTATTCGTTTGTTCCTCATTCCCATGCCATTTTAACACTTTTGTGCCTTTGGACTATTGTCGTTTTCAGCTGAGTTCTTCTGTGCGCCTTTCTGACTGAATTTTAATTCAGGATCCTCTATCCCATAGTGCCCCTTTGTGTGAGTGGTGTACTTTAAGTCCCAGCTCACGGACGGAGAGGATCTTTTGGCAATTTAGTGTTTATGCTTTAGCACTTGCTTTGATTTATGGTACTTTTCTAGAAGTCTGACTCTTTAGCTCCCTTTTTGGCATTTGTTTCTTGGCATGGGATCATTTATATTTAATACGTTGTTCACCTTGCTTCCTCCCATGGGTCCTTTACTGTCTCTCCTTAGAACATTTTAAATGTGACGTGGATGGAGCCCTGACCTAGTACTCCGGACTCTCTGAATCCGGTTTAATTCACAGGGGATAAGCAGGACTTCAATGCACACCAGGTTTTATTTGAGAAAACCGATTAGGCTGGAAGAATTCTTTAAGCAATACACAGGATGATACTCAACATATTTGCTATTCCCAAAAGACCCTAGTATCCTCTAGGAAACCACAAGTTTGTTCCCTTATTGAAAATAAAAACTTAAAATTAAATCAAACAGAAGCATGACTCGAAAACAACCACACAGCTTATTTATGTACAAGGCAGAACAAAACAAAAACTAAGAAAAGTAGGGCTTGAGAACCAAACCATTAACTGGCAAGTTCTCCTCCCATCCTTGTAAATCTTGCAGCTTATAGGTGGCGGGGCCAAGTTTGGCTACGATCTGAAAGGGGCCTACCCATAACTGCTGGAATTTGGTATACTTTCCCTTTTCATTATGGGGGTGGTCCCACTTGAGGACCAAGTCTCCTACTTCAAAGTCCTTCTTCCCAGCTTTATGTTTGTCAAACCATTTTTTGACTACCTCCTGCTGTTGTCTGAAGCGTTCTCTAGCTTTGGATTTGGCTTCTTCTGCTTTTAGGAGATTATATATCCTTATTTGCAGAACCTCATCATCCGACCCCCTAGACTCTTGAGCTAGTATGGAAGAAGGTAGCAGAATATTGGGAGACAGGATGGCTTCCTTTCCGTATACGAGGGTATAGGGTGACACTCCTACGGCAGACTTGGGAGTGACTCTGTCAGCCCACAGGGCGTTGGGTAAGGCTGAGTGCCAACTTCACTGGTTTTCTATGACAGTCTTCTTTAGGATTCTAATGAGGTTTTTATTGGAGGATTCCGCCAGGCCATTCCCTTGAGGATAATAGTTAGCAGAGTAATGCAATTTTATTCCTTTTTCATGAGAAAATGTAGTCAATTTAATTGATGAAAAGTATTTAGCATTATCAAAAAATAACGACACTGGAACTCCAAACCTGGTCATGATATGATCTTGTAGGAAGCTGATGACCTCGTCCTCGTTAATCTTGCGCAATGGGACTGCTTCGACCCAGCGAGTGAAATAGTCAGTCGCAGTTAGAATGTATTTGTGCAACAGGGAAGAGTTTGGTTTTATTTCTCCAATGATATCCAATCCCCATTGTTCAAAAGGCTCCGTGACTATCACAGGCTTTAAAGGTGCCACTGCTCTCGGTTGTCTTCCGCCGCATCTTTGGCAGGTATCGCATTTTCTGACGTGCGCATGTGCATCTTTGAAGAGTGTTGGCCAGTAGTATCCGGCTCTGAGGATCTTATGGGCTGTAGTGTCACCTGAATAATGTCCTCCAGCCGGACCATCGTGCAATTTAGACATTACTTTCTCAGCGCCTTCTTTCTCCAAGCACCTTAAAATAACTCCATCATAGTTTTTTTCTGAACAATACGCCCTCTATGATTTGGTAGGAAGCTGATTTCAAACGCAATGCTCTTCTTTGTTTGGAACTCCAATGTTCTGGCAATAGCCCGGACTGCAAGTAGTGTACAAGGTCCCTATACCAAGACTCAGGGGCTGTAAACAGAGGGCATACATCCATTACATGCAAATCGGCTTCATTTTCCCATGCTTGTTCTTCATTGTTTGTCTTCCCAGTCATTAGTTTTCATAACACTTGACCTTTCACTATAGTGGCTGGCTTGAATTCAAGGTCGTATTCTTGTAGGGCTGTTACCCAGTTGCCCCTTCTTTCTCCTAATTCCTTTTGAATGAGAAGGGATCTCACAGCTGGGCAAGGGACTATTACCTTGGTTCGATTCTTCAATATATAAGGCTTGAATTGTTTTACTGCCTTAAACACTACGTATGCTTGCTTATCGATGGCTGGGTAGTTTAATTCAGCCCCTTGTAGCCCAGTGCTCATAAAAGAAATCAGGAATTCATCACCTCCCTCTTCCTTTTGCGTGAGTACAGCTGCTAATGAATCATCGGACGCAAATGTATACATAATAAAGTCCTTATCAAAGTCTGGACTTTTAAGAGAGGGTGCATGTGCAACAGCAGTCTTGATTTTACTGAAAGCATTCTTTTCAGTCTCAGTCCACTTAAACTGTGCGTTTTGCTTGACCATCTGCTGTAATGGTTTAACAGTCTGGGCGAAATCAGGCACAAACCTACGTACGAAGTTTATTGTTCCCATGAAGGATTGCATTCCTTTTTTATTATGGGGCATGGGGATTTGTTCAATGGCTTTGATTCTTTCTGGGTCTATAGATATACCTGTTTTTGAGACTATATGCCCCAGTAACTTGCCTTCTGTGACTGCGAATACGCATTTCTTAGGATTGAGGGAAATGCCATACTTCCGACAGCGCTCGAAAATTTGCTTTAGGTGGAACGTATGTTCCCCTCTTTTCTTTGAAAATATTGTTATGTCATCAAGGTAGACCACCACACTTCGCCCAATCAGTCCACGGAAAGCTATGTCCATAGCTCTCTGAAATGTCGCGCCAGCATTAATCAGTCCAAACGGCATTCTTCTATATGCGAAAGTTCCCCATTTAGTTCTGAATGTTGTCTTCAATCTATCTTCCTCAACCACCAGCACTTGGTTGTAGCCAGAGAATCCGTATAACAATGAAAACAATTCAGAACCAGAAACCATTTGTAGCAGTTGCTCCATGGGAGGCACCGGATAATTGTCTTTGTCTGATGCGCGGTTTAAGTTCCTGAAGTCCACGCACAGTCTGATTTCTCCCGACTTTTTTCTGACCGGCACCAAATTTGACACCCATTCTGAGTGCCTGACTTTAAAAATAATCCTGACATCCAACAATTTCTTCACCTCGCTTTGAATTAATGGCTCCAGCTTGGGGTGCATCTTCCTTAACGGCTGCTGATATGGCTTGATGCCTGCTTTAATAGGGATGACATGCTTGATAATGCTGGTATCGTAGGTCTTCAAATCTGCATACGTCCACGCAAAGACATCCTTGTACTGTTTAAATAAACTGAGGAACCTGTCTCTTTCTGCTGGTGAGCAGCATTTGCCGAGGTTCACAAACTTAGGCTCAGTTTCAGTCCCTAAGTTTATCAGCTCGAACTGCAGAGTTGAGCTGTGTGTCTTCACATTAGCGGGTCTTCTAAATTTTTCGTTCAAGTCAAACATCTTCTCTAATTTTCTGACCCCTTTGGGAATGAAATTGTCATATTTCATTTCGGCCTGATGTTCCTCATCATCGATGATGGCTCCTTTAAAGGTCTCATCATTTGTCAAGCACTCGATTATTTGCTGATCGTCGTCAAATACTCGCAAGTTGGTGATCATGTCGGGTACTGATGGCCTGAAAAGCAGTTCAATAGAACATTTGTTATTAGTGGGAACCAACCTGGCGGCTGATGTAGCTAGAAGATCAGCGGCTGCATTTTTTATTCTTGGGATTGAAATAATGTTAAATGCATGAAAACATTTAAGCAATTCCCATACCTCGTTTTGGTAAGCTTTCAAATGAGGGGAAACACAGTGTATTTGATTTCTTATTTGCTTTACCACTATTTCTGAGTCTCCAAAAACTTTTAAATTACTAACCTATAGCTCAATTGCTTTCTTGAGTCCCTGCAGTAGTGCTTCATATTCAGCTGTATTGTTAGTACACTCAAACTCTAACCTACAGGACAAGAAGTATTTATTTTTTTGTGGATCAGTAAGGACGCAGCCGGCCCCTGACCCTTCTAATGTTTTTGAGCCGTCAAAATATAAAGTCCAGAAAACATTATCTACTGAAAATGAATCTACTCCTACAGCTAAATCTACTATTTTACATTCAATCTCATCAGCCTGAGAAAAACGAAGGAGATCAGGCTAGGTGTCAGGTGTGTTACTAGCCTCTTTCGCTTGATAATTCCCTGGTTCTAGTTCAAGAAAGTAGTTTCCCAATACCGATTCGACCGGTACATTCTTCTCATCCAATTGAGTTACATTGTACTTCATATGAGGTTCTCTCAAAACCTTGATCTGATTAGGACTCCCTTTGTACGGCAACCAAAGATGTGACCAATCTGTGGCGAAATACCCATTTAATTTGGCCGACCAATTTCTGCTCAGGACCAGGCCGTAAGCATTTGGTATGTCAGCCACTACGATGTTAATAATTTGGCATACTTTATCATTGGATGCCAGATGGATCAGGACGTCTTCCATTTCACCAATTACCTTGACGTCCGTCCTATCCAATTGCACCACCCTCCATGTGGATGGCTTAGGCTGTCCGTTTATTTTCTTACATACTGATATGGGCATGACATTAATTGATGCCCCTGAGTCCACTAAGCAATTGTGTACGTTATGATTGAAAATTTCAAATGTCAGGAGGAAAGGTGGATGCTTGGTTTTAGACTTACCTCCGACGCTAGCTTCTCCAATCTCTTCTTCGTCCCGAGGTTGATTGTCGGCGGGCAGCTTTTCTTCCGACGTTTCAAGTGCCTTCAATAACTTTTCTTTCTGTTGAGGTACTTTTCACATTTCAAACAGTGGGACGTTGGCCTTTATCTTCTTTAGATCTTCGACAATGTCATATTCAATTAGTTGTCTAGTGGACTGAGATTTATCAGCACTCGCATTCTCATTGTTTGGCTTAGGCGGCGTTCTGTTTTGCTTCGGATCCTGGCTGGTAATGGTAAATTCCGGAGTTTGATCAGCCAATGATTTGTCTTGAAATTTCTTTTTGATATTTCTTTGCAGCCTTCGAATCTTTGGGAGCAGCAGACTGTCATCACTAACCGCCCCTTTGCTCCTAGTTGTCACGTTAGCCTCCCTGATACCTTTGTGTCCTTGTGTATTTTCTTCCTCTGCATCGAGTAGGGAGACAGAATTCCATAATGCCATGGTCTCCTCCTCCTGTCCCTTTGTAGAAGTGGAAGAAGCATTTTCGTTCTTTTCATCTTCAGCTTCCTTCGTTAACCTCGAATCCAACATCTGATTCATGACCAATGTCATTGAATTTATCCATTGCGGACAGTTCCTTTCGGAATGAGGCTGTTGATGAAAAGTACAAAAATTTTCCATCCCTATCTCTGTCAGGTTCATGGACGCAGTTTTCTGAGGAGGAGGTTGGGTCTGATTGCTATCCTCCCTTTTCTTATAATATGGCCTAAAAAACTTTTGTGCTTCTTTTTCCTTTTCTAAGTCTATGATCTTGTTAGACAACTTTTGCATCATTTTGGCCATACCTTCATAGTCTGGTGCTTTCTCCTCTTTGGGCTTAGTAAACAGCAAGGTTTTCCTTTTCTCCCCCGCCTGCTCAGGATAATCTTCAATGCTCTCCCTTTCTGCTTCCACTACTTCTACCTCTTCATAAGTCTCCGTCAAAGTAGGCTTGGCCCTACCTTTTGCAAACATGGCTAGATCAGGACCCAAAGCTGAAGTATAGTATTCGATCAGTACCTTGTCTGAAGGCTTATCTGTTTCAGAGAAATTTTTTAGATATGCTGCGAACCTTTGTGTGAAGTTGTGCACTTTTTCCCTTTTTTCTTTCTTCAAAGCACATAGACCTTTCATAAGGGCGGCGTGAGTCTTTTGGACTGCATACTTACTTCTGAACATTCTTTCAAAGGTATCCCAGTCTGGGATAGAATTGGCGGGCAATCCAAAATACCAAGAGGCTGCAGCTCCTTTGAGGGTATGTGGGAACAACCTACAAACCACATCTTCATGCTCCCCTGCCTTTAGTCCTTCTATAGCCAAATAAAAACTCTGTAAGTGGTCATCCACTAATATCTTCTCATTTGGATCGAACTTAGGTAATAACTTTTCGAAGGCTTGAGGTAGGTCATGCAAAGGCGGGGTCAGATTTAGAGGTGATCTGGCTTTCCATGTAGGTGGTGGAGGATTAGGTGGGGGTTGATTGGCGTTAACGCCCGCCATGAGTTGGGGTGGAGGATGCGGAGCTGAACCAACAGGGGTGTGAACAGGAGAACTGTAAGGAGTGTCTTGGCCTACTTGGTTCAAAGGCAATTCAACCTCCTGTATGGCAGTTTCCACGAGTTCTTCCCAGTCTCCAACCAACACTGAATCTTCAATTAGAGGACGGTCTTTCTTCTTGTACTCTCTACTCGGCAATTCGTGGATAATAGGCAGCCCTCCAATCTTCTTTACATAAGCATGGGTATGTCTTCTTAGATCATTTACAATTTCGTTGCGAACAGGATATAGATGTTCTATGTTTTCTTCTACTGGAATCGGATTACAGGATCCACTACTTTTAGAACTGTAACCAGCGGAATGATCTTTGTAAAACGGGTTTCCTCGGCCAGCCATGCACTGGCGTCCCTCCTTCTAGCGCCAAAACTGTTGAGGCCCGGAAAATCGCAGGCGGCAACAGTAAGGGATTCTCCCCAATCAATGTTCCCAACTAGCTCGTTGACTGTTTGGAATAGGGAATCCGTCCGGTTTGCGGTCCGGCTACCGTAGGTCAAGGAACAAAACTAAGGCTTTACCGGTTGCGGCCCGGCCCACCGAGTTTTTTGCATTTTGACTTAAAGAAATGATATGCAAGTGCCTAACTAAATGCAGAGTGATCAAGCTGCAGGGAGTGGTCACAAAGTGATGCGCAGGTTCTTACCTCTCGTCTTGTGCTCGCGAGCAACCAAACCAGATACAAAAGAAATAAGCTAACTATCCACACTATCCCTAGGGAGCAAGGTTATCAATTTTTGGGTGAGCAATACATTTTCACATACACAAGGAAGAATCATAGGTAGCTGATACTTCTTCTAAAGCACATGAACACTTACAGATATTCAAATAACCAGATAGCCGGTCATTTTATAACAACATCTATTACTCACAGCGAAAAAAATATCCAGAAATTACTGAAGAACATTTAGCAAGAACATAGGTTCAGAATATCAAATACTCTTACAGTAACTGAAACACTGCTGAAAACGAAATAGTTCCTCTTCAACATTATTCATTGAGTTTGCATTGATACATTTCGCTTTTCACTCTCTCCGACAGGCAAAAATTGCAGTTCCTATGCAAAACGAAGTAGTTCATCTTACAAGTAAACAAATACAAAGTTTTCCAGGGAAAAAGCCCCTTTCTCAGTCCTACTTCTAAATATTTAAACTAGAACTGCTGCCCCTTGGGCTACCTTCCAGCGTGTCCCCTTCCGGCATCCTCAATGCTTCAGCTTCATCTCCTGGCCGCTACATTTTCCCAATCATTTTCTGTGAGCGTTTATCTTCTGACCAGTAACTGATGAATCCAACTTGTAGGTGTCTCTATCATTCGCTCGTTTTGTCCTTTTCTTGGCTCCAGATCACTTTGTCGACCCATGGGATTCCTCCTGCAGACAATCTTGATGCATTATTCATTGAACTAAAAACTTAAACATTTAAACTTTCCCACCAGAACGATAGATCCACAAGAAGCCAGCCTGGTTTGTCCGGGCGAGTACTTGCTTAAGCTTGAGGCAGCAAAATTGTAAATCGGCGGTCGGCCAGCTTATGCATTGGACGGGACAAGACTTCAGGGGCCGCAACGGCGGAGGAGCACAAGGACCGGATGTTTGAGAGCATGGGCAAAAAAAAAGGAGGAGATCGGACGTCGGGTGGAAGAATGCTTCGGGAACCAGGAAGGGTGCCTCATCCGCAACGGCGGACGGAACAATGGTCGGAGGCAGGCGACGAGGTGAAAAGAATAAGTTTGGGCGGGGAAGACAGGGTCGGACGTCGGATGATACTTGAAACGGAGGCCAACTACCTTTTCCCGGCCGCAACGGCGGGTGAGTAGAAACTTTTGAGCAAGCGATCGCAAGCTTAAAAATGAATCGGGCATCAGGGGGAACTGGACTTCGGACGAAAGAACGATCGGGGAGCCGCAACGGTAGATGAGCTAGAACTTCACAGCTTCCGATCTAACAGCAAAGAATGCCCGATCATAAAGAAAAAAATTAACGATGAAAACAGCATTAAGGATTACCGCAGCCAAAATCATTTTTTTCATGAAGGCAAGATCTTACCTTTCTTCAGGTGATAAGCCAAACACGCCCGACTCAAACCGAAATCAAGCATGGCACACAAATCAGCAGGCATCCAACTTCAAGGTTAAACGAAAGAAAGATAAGCCCGAGGGGTTCAAGCATTTCACAGTCAAACCAAGTAAAAAGATGAGGAGGGGCCCCAGAGTTTAAGTAAAATAAATTCGGGGAGAACTTGTTGCAACAAGTCCATGCATGCCAAGTGGCATCTCAGAGAAAATATACACATGTACTAGTGTTAACATGTTGCATCAACAGTATAATTAAAATTTTGAGTTAAAAACATTGGTTTTGCTTTAATATAGCTTTTGTTTATAGATATAAACCTACACCATGCATATTATAGAACTTATTAGGTTAAGGGTTACACTCTCGAGATTTTTCTTCAGGGTACTGGGAAAAGGAAAAATATTGCTTCCTCCCACATATACTTTGTGTTTCCTTACACATGTTGCATGCTTTTCCCTACAAAATTCCATTGTATAAAGGGAATTATCACATAATAGATATTATATTGTTGAAGGAATGAAAGAACCCTATTACTCATAATGATAAATGATGATGATGTTCATGATGTTGACGGTGATGATGATGAGGATGTTGATGGTGATGATGATGATGATGATGATGTTCATGATGTTGATGGTGATGGTGTTGATGGTGTTGATGAGGATGATGATGATGATGTTCATGATGTTGTTGGAGATGATGATGATGAGGATGATGAGGATGAGGATGATGAAGGTGATGAAGATGATGTTGATGGTGATGGTGATGATGTTGATGGTGATGATGATGATGAAGGTGAGGATGATGATGAGGATGAGGATGATGATGGTGATGAAGATGATGTTGATGGTGATGGTGATGATGTTGATGGTGATGATGATGATGAAGGTGAGGATGATGATGAGGATGAGGATGATGATGTTCGTGATGTTGATGGTGATGATGATGAGGATGATGATGATGAGAATGATGATGATGAGAATGATGTTGATGGTGAGGATGATGATGAGGATGATGAGGATGAATGATGATGATGTTCATGATGTTGATGGTGAGGATGATGATGAGAATGATGATGATGATGTTCATGATGTTGTTGGAGATGATGATGATGATGATGATGAAGGTGATGAAGATGATGTTGATGGTGATGGTGATGATGTTGATGGTGATGATGATGATGTTGATGATGTTGATGGTGATGGTGAGGATGATGATGATGATGTTCATGATGTTGATGGTGATGATGATGATGTTCATGATGTTGATTGTGAGGATGATGATGAGGATGATGTCGATGATGATGAAGGTGAGGATGATGATGATGATGATGATGATGAGGATGATGTTGATGATGGTGATGGTGATGATGATGATGATGATGAGGATGAGGATGAGGATGATGATGAGCATGATGATGAAGGTGATGATGATGATGATGATGATGAAGGTGATGATGAGGATGAGGATGAGGATGATGATGATGATGATGTTCGTGAGGATGGTGATGATGAGGATGATGATGATGATGTTCATGATGTTGTTGGAGATGATGATGATGAGGATGATGAAGGTGGTGAAGATGATGTTGATGGTGATGGTGATGATGTTGATGGTGATGATGATAATGAAGGTGAGGATGATGATGAGGATGAGGATGATGATGAGAATGATGATGATGATGTTCATGATGGTGATGGTGATGATGTTGATGGTGATAGTGAGGATGATGATGATGATGTTCATGATGTTGATGGTGATGATGATGATGTTCATGATGTTGATGGTGAGGATGATGATGAGGATGATGTTCATGATTTTGATGGTGATGATGATGATGAAGGTGAGGATGATGATGAGGATGATGAGGATAATGTTGATGATGTTGATGGTGATGAAGGTGAGGATGATGATGATGATGATGATGATGATGATGATGAAGGTGATGAAGGTGTTTCCATTATTTGTTACTTAGTATACATGCTAAGGGG
>LPNX011020290.1:178229-189757 GCA_001517045.1 Pseudotsuga menziesii
TATATATTTATATGCACCATATCTTTACTTAGGCATGCGAAATTTGGCATGTTCATTAACTTGACATACAAGAGAACTATTGGCATATTTATAGACAACATTATGGAAAATTTTGCATATCAAGAACACAAAATTGACATATTCATAAGAAACATACATGGAAAAATTTAAATTATGATACATACCTCATCATGCTAGATCCCACCTATTATCATACAACCAAGCCCTCCGGATCATCTCTTATAACAATGGTGTCCATTAGTCTCTCGTGCTCTGTATCCAGTAAGAAGTAGCGTACCTTTGATGAATTTCGGCTAGGCATTGTTCGTACCTGGAGGTTTGTACCAATGATTAAGTTGGTAAAGTGATACACACTTGCACTTGGTTTGTAATCCCTGTAAACATATCCACTCTTCTTTCTTGCATTGTTGTCATGTGTAAGGTATTCACCTTTAACAACCATAGACCCAGTGGGGAAGTGGTTGTTTTCATCATCAGTCATGGACATAATGAGGGTTTGCTTTCCCTCTATACAGCGTGCCAACCAGTAATCACCACCCCATTCACTATCTTTTGAGGCAACCACTACGTATATGTGTCCTGCATAGTATGATTGTAGGTATATGATCAAATATTTTTCGTGTGATACAAGACCATTAATGTGAGTTTCAAGACTACGTAGATTTAACAAAAAAATGTTAAGGAAATGCATCATACCAGGTTGTACAAGGTCTGATACATGATCAAAATCTATAGAAATAGACAATTGGTCTTCTTCCAACGGAGTTAACTCAACAATTGCACGCTGATCAAGTGGAAGTGATATGCGGTCCCATCCATCAACCCAATCCAATGATTCACACACATCCCAGTCACCATCACAGCAAGGTGGGCAAAAACAAGCGAGTTTTATGGTCCGAATTTCAAATATTGGGTTATCAGAACTTTGAACCAAATGAAAGCCACGAGTGCCAGGAACAGTCTTGCATTCCCATGCATGTGAACGATCTATGTCTACCACCTCCCAAAAAAATCTCTCCACATGTCTCTTTCTTGTGGATTCTGCTCGCATAGCTGATTCCTCTCCCATTACTGACGTGCACCACCTAACTATAGATTGAGCATTTCGAATAGTAGATATTGTAGATAATTTCAATTCCTCTCTTCGTAGGGCTGTTTTGACACATGCTCCGACTCCATCATGCTCTCCTTTACCATGCCCAGTCTCAAAATAGTTCCACATATGTGGAACTTTGTAGTTTTATGCAATGAACACAACCATTGAAATATGCGTGCATTTTTGAACTGACCAGCATATCCATCAGACCAAATCCAGTGTTGATCCATCTGTATGTTTCTACCCTTCAAATGATCATAGAACATGATGAAGCAATGACGTACATAGTGGAATTCATGGAACCTATCATCACTTATGTAGAAGTGATATTCCTTTAGAATTTCTCTCTGCTCTTCACTACTGTTCGGGCCATGCCTATATGTGATATGCACCATCAAGGAAACCTGCTCAGAGTGATAATACTGACTTTGGATCTCATTTTGAGGTTGCAGAGTGTAGTTCTCGGAAAAATCAACAACTGAAAGTATAGTACCACGAGGAAATGTATCTCTGCATATTCTAAACTTCTCATCTTGCCATCGTGCCAAGTGGACATGATGAACATATTGATGTGTCTTTTCAATAAATTCCTTGACGAAGACACTAACTTGTACCTGTTGACACAAAATGATCTCAATATCAGGTTTTTTTGTAAGTAAGGAATGAAATGCAACTGTTCTGAACATAATTTTATAGATACATGCATGTACCTGAGATGTCACCAATTGTATTTTTTTGCTTTCTTTCCCTGGGACTATTTCATAGCTGATATATTTGAAACTTTTCATGTCTGTAACCATATTCCCAAATTCATTGTCTCCAGTATCATGCATACATTGGCTCAATAATGCCATTCCAGCACAGTTGGAGCAAGTTCCAACCAAACAGGATTTTGCATAGTAAGTTTGCCCCTCAGGCCTATTGCACATGATACTATGAATGAATTCTCTTGATGAGGTCGGTGGTATTGTCGAGGAGCAATCCTGCACATGGTTAGTATGCAACACACGACGAATGTACAAAAATGTTTCATAGTAATATTCATATTCTACATGGTATCTACAACAACAAGTGTTATGAAGAGTATTTATTCTAACATACCAGGGCTTACATTTCTCAAAAGATCTTTGCCCCAAATTCAATTGTCTATGTTCATTCCTAAATTTCTCGTATAGTTCTGTCTATGTTATATCAAGAAGATGCTTAATATGTGGTTCACGGTCCTTTGAACCCCTTCTCAGTTTTAGTACATCCTTCCGGTTTGAAGAAGGCCTTGTGTGATCATGCTAAAAACTCTGCACTGGTCCCTTTACTGCATCAACTAGCTTCATGTCATGACGTGGCAATCAACCAGTAAAGGCCCAAAAATCTATCTAGGTGGTTGTGTCGAGATGTTCTCTTCTAATAGAATACCTACAGAGGTTTTTTACATTCAAATTAACTAGTTTAGATGTAGGCTTGAGAAAACCAAGGACCCTGGTGTTCTTATTCACAATTGCTTGTGACAACACACAACGAGCCGCATTGCGGTCCTTTGACCGTGTGTTCTTACCAATTTTACCAAAGGCATCTACTAAGATTTTAACTATATGAGAACTTGGTCGAGAAGCCTTTATCATCTTTATCCCTAACGATTTCCTAACAATATTCATGCCCCTAGATTTTAACAATGATAAAAATAATCTACATTTATCTCCATCACATTTAGAATCAAAATATTTATTTAGTATATGTTGAGTTTGATAAGCAATACTACGTTTAGATAGCGTACCTTCAATGGAATTGAGGAGTCCTTCATCAACTTGTATACGTTTCGGAGTTCTTCGACGTGTGCTTTCTAATGGAGGTAAGGGGGTTGGATTTCTATCATCTAGTGCATCAACAATACGCTCTGGCGTTTCAGTAGCAACTTGTTGTCCTTCACTCTCTTCCTGGTAGTTGGATGGTGGAAGTCCAACATCCTCATCGATGGTCCGATTAATATTTTCTTCTTCAACAGTAGGCTCCATGTACACTGCCTCGTCATGAGCTTCGTCTTGAGATGGTCCCTCTAGTGAATGCATAATTTCTTCTTGTGTTGGATTAATAGGATGAACCGATGTATCCTCTATAATTGGATTTGGATTAGTTTCCAAAGAAAGCCTCCGATTCATCATGTCTATTCTTTTCTTTTCTTTCTCTTCTTCGATGACTTCTTGAGGTCTCTTCTTCCTTGCTGATTTTCTTCCTCGGTTACGTACATTCCCCATCACCACAATGATAAATGTCAATATACTTTGTTTTTGTTGTTCCTCAATTACAAGCTTCCAAACTTTTAACTTGCTTTAATATAACTATTAATCCTTCAAGGTGCTTCAATCTTCCTTCTCAATTGTTCATATTTCCCATCAAAACAAGAATGAATGGGAAAATTTACCTTTGGTTCTCTTGAATAATAAGCAAATGAAAGTTATATCCACCATCACCATGAAATGACATTGAATCTTGATATCTTATCCTGTGTGCTCCTCAACCATGGAAGATGTCTTCAATGTTGCACCTGCATAACAAAAAGAATGATGGAGATGGTGTAGATTGTGAGTATTTTCAAAGAAAGGCTCGTGCTCTTGAAAGATATCACGTGGTAATTGAAATTTTTAGAAAACACGCAGTGAAGTTGCTCTCGGACAATGACAATTCACTGTTTTAACACTCCCAAAACGTGCACGCGATTTGACCAATAAAAACGCGTACGTGATTTGTATAACCACAACGCGCACGCGATATCTTCAACCACAATTAATGGGGTGGGTGCACAGCTAAACGTAATCAACTTGTATAATCTAATCAAAATTTAATACAAGTGGGTGCACGACTTATTTCATTTTTATAATACATAGAAATTTAATTTCAAATCCCAATCTATTAAAAAGAAATGGACTTAAAGTTACATTTCATATTTTTTCAATTTTTAATATTATCCTTGTCCACACTAGTATTATCCTTGTCCTTCAACAATATTATCCTTGTCCACACTAATATGAGTTGAAATTCCTTGGACTTTTCCACCAATGATTATTCCAAACCTTGCGAATGCCAAACTTTGGCATTTTCTTCAATAATTCAACCACATCAATCTTTTAGCTCGTTTGATGAATACATTAAGGTTCACCATCTCCATAATGCATTTTCCTATACCAATTTATCATTGTTGAATTATTTCCAACTTGGACCTTAGGATTAGCAAATACTTAGCCCAAATCACCCCCTAGGTGAATAAACATGAACAACTCTAAGTGACTTAGGCACTTGTGTTCCGTGGCCAAATTTTGGGACATTACAACAAATGAATCAACTAGGGAAGGGTAAATGCTACTAAATCCTTAAATGATGACATATATCATCATGGTATCTTAGATACCGAAAGGAAAACAAATTAGTATTGGTCTCTATTTAACCAATAAAGTATAAGTGCACTATTATTCCTTAAGTATTGCTAGACAAGAAATTACCCACTTAAGGAAATGATTGAGTATTTTCTTAAGAAAAAATCTAATATTTTATTGAAAATTCCTTAGCAGGGAAGGCATAGAAAATTTAACTAAATTACATATTTATTCTTCTAGGATTTCCATGGAGTTTTAGGGAAAAGATAGAATATTTATCTAAATTGAAATTAACACTTATATTATGAATTGGATCATTCCAATATGTAAATATTATATAGGTTAGAAAAATAAATAAAAAAGGAATACATATTAATGGAAAAGGGTAAAAGAACAAGAAATTACCCACTTAAGGAAATGATTGAGTATTTTCTTAAGAAAAAATCTAATATTTTATTGAAAATTTCTTAGCAGGGAAGGCATAGAAAATTTAACTAAATTACATATTTATTCTTCTAGGATTTCCATAGAGTTTTAGGGAAAAGATAGAATATTTATCTAAATTAAAATTAGCACTTATATTATGAATTGGATCATTCCAATATGTAAATATTATATAGGTTAGAAAAATAAATAAAAAAGGAATACATATTAATGGAAAAGGGTAAAAGAACAAGAAATTACCCACTTAAGGAAATGATTGAGTATTTTCTTAAGAAAAAATCTAATATTTTATTGAAAATTTCTTAGCAGGGAAGGCATAGAAAATTTAACTAAATTACATATTTATTCTTCTAGGATTTCCATAGAGTTTTAGGGAAAAGATAGAATATTTATCTAAATTAAAATTAGCACTTATATTATGAATTGGATCATTCCAATATGTAAATATTATATAGGTTAGAAAAATAAATAAAAAAGGAATACATATTAATGGAAAAGGGTAAAAGAACAAGAAATTACCCACTTAAGGAAATGATTGAGTATTTTCTTAAGAAAAAATCTAATATTTTATTGAAAATTTCTTAGCAGGGAAGGCATAGAAAATTTAACTAAATTACATATTTATTCTTCTAGGATTTCCATAGAGTTTTAGGGAAAAGATAGAATATTTATCTAAATTAAAATTAGCACTTATATTATGAATTGGATCATTCCAATATGTAAATATTATATAGGTTAGAAAAATAAATAAAAAAGGAATACATATTAATGGAAAAGGGTAAAAGAACATGTTATAATAAATGGATCAACCATTACATCATAAAACCCCACTCAAGAATAAGCTAATCCAAATAAAGTTGTTTTAGTTTAAAATTTTTTATGAATGGATAATTGATAATGATTAAATAATAATAAAAAGGAGATGGACCTATAAGTTACATTTCAAAGGAAATTTTTTCAAATATATATTTACAATAAAGTGTAAATTTTTTAATTATTCTAAATGTTTTTTATGTTGATGGTGATGATGAATGATGATGATGATGATGACGATGATGAAGGTGATGATGATGATGATGATGATGTTCGTGATGTTGATGATGATGATGATGATGATGTTCATGATGTTCATGATGTTGATGATGATGATGATGAGGATGATGAAGGTGATGAGGATGATGATGATGAATGATGATGATGATGATGAGGATGATGAAGATGATGATGAGGATGAGGATGATGTTGATGGTGATGAGGATGAGGAGGATGTTCATGATGTTCATGATGAGGATGATGAGGATGATGTTGATGGTGATGATGATGAGGATGATGATGATGATGTTCATGATGTCGATGGGCATGATGACCGATGATAATGAGGATGATGAGGATGATGAGGAGGAGGAGGAGGAGGATGATGGTGATGTTCATGATGTTGATGATGAGGATGATGGTGATGGTGATGATGGTGATGATGATGAGGATGATGATGATGATGTTCACGATGTTGATGGTGATTATGAATGATGATGGATGATGATGATGATGGATGATGATGATGATGATGACAATGATGAAGGTGATGATGATGATGATGATGATGAAGGTGAGGATGATGATGATGATGAGGATGATGTTGACGGTGATGAGGATGATGAGGATGTTCATGATGTTCATGATGATGATGATGATGTTGATGAGGATGATGACGAGGATGAGCATGATGATGATGATGTTCGTGATGTTGATGGTGATGACGATGATGAGGATGATGATGATGTTCATGATGTTGATGATGAGGATGATGATGAGGATGATGATGATGATGATGATGTTGATGGTGATGATGATGAGGATGACGATGATGATGTTCACGATGTTGATGGTGATGATGAATGACGATGAATGATGATGATGATGATGACGATGATGAAGGTGATGATGATGATGATTATGATGATGATGAAGGTGATGATGACGATGATGAAGGTGATGATGATGATGAGGATGATGATGATGATGTTCATGATGATGATGGTGATGATAATGATGAGGATGATGATGATGTTCATGATGTTCATGATGTTGATGATGATGAGGATGATGATGATGATGATGATGTTGATGGTGATGATGATGAGGATGACGATGATGATGTTAAAATAAGGTTAGCTGAGATTCCGCAGTGAGGATTCATGGCTAATGGAGAATCTGCGGTGAAAAGATTTGTTGTCGACGTTTCGAACCAAGCGTGGTTCATCTTCAGGACAAGGCGATGATGATGAATGATGATGATGATGATGACGATGATGAAGGTGGTGATGATGATGATGATGATGAATGATGATGAGGATGAGGATGAGGATGAGGACGAGGACGAGGATGATGATGTTCATGATGTTGACGGTGATGATGATGATGATGATGACGATGACGATGATGAAGGTGATGATGATGATGAGGATGATGATGATGATGAATGATGATGATGTTCATGATGTTGATAGTGAGGATGATGATGATGATGTTCATGATGATGATGGTGATGATGATGATGAGGATGATGATGATGATGAATGATGATGATGTTCATGATGTTGATAGTGAGGATGATGATGATGATGTTCATGATGTTGATGGTGATGAATGATGATGATGATGATGATGAGGATAAGGATGAGGATGATGAGGATGAGGATGATGATGATGAAGGTGATGTTGATGGTGAGGATGATGATGATGTTCATGATGTTGATGGTGATGATGATGATGATGATGTTCATGATGTTGATGGTGATCATGAGGAGGAGGAGGATGATGATGTTCATGATGTTGATGTTGATGGTGATGGCGAGGATGATGATGATGATGTTCATGATGTTGATGGTGATGATGATGATGTTCATGATGTTGATGGTGATGATGATGATCACGTTGATGATGATGATGATGATGTTCAAGGTGATGATGATGATGAGGATGACGATGACGATCAGGAAGGTGATGATGATGTTCATGATGTTGATGGTGATGATGATGAGGAGGAGGATGACGACGATGATGAAGGTGATGATGATGATGAGGATGATGATGATGATGTTCATGATGTTGATGGTGATGATGTTGATGGTGATGGTGAGGATGATGATGATGATGTTCATGATGTTGATGGTGATGATGTTGATGGTGATGGTGAGGATGATGATGATGATGTTCATGATGTTGATGGTGATGATGATGATGTTCATGATGTTGATGGTGAGAATGATGATGATGATGATGTTGATGATGTTGATGATGATGATGATGATGAAGGTGAGGATGATGATGAGGATGATGATGATGAGGATGATGTTGATGATGTTGATGGTGATGATGATGATGATGATGAAGGTGAGGATGATGATGAGGATGATGATGATGAGGATGATGTTGATGATGTTGATGGTGATGATGATGATGAAGGTGAGGACGATGATGATGATGAAGGTGATGAGGATGATGAGGATGACGATGATGATGAGCATGATAATGATGATGTTCGTGATGTTGATGGTGACGATGATGATGAGGATGATGATGATGAATGATGATGATGTTGATGATGTTGATAGTGAGGATGATGATGATGATGTTCATGATGTTGATGGTGATGAATGATGATGATGATGATGATGATGATGAGGATGATGATGATGATGAAGGTGATGTTCATGGTGAGGATGATGATGATGTTCATGATGTTGATGTTGATGGTGATGGCGAGGATGATGATGATGATGTTCATGATGTTGATGGTGATGATGTTGATGGTGATGGTGAGGATGATGATGATGATGTTCATGATGTTGATGGTGATGATGATGATGTTCATGATGTTGATGGTGAGGATGATGATGATGATGATGTTCATGATGTTGATGATGATGATGATGATGAAGGTGAGGATTATGATGATGATGATGATGATGAGGATGATGTTGATGATGTTGATGGTGATGATGATGATGAAGGTGAGGATGATGATGATGATGAAGGTGATGATGATGATGAGGATGAGGATGATAATGAGCATGATGATGATGATGTTCATGATGTTGATGGTGACGGTGATGATGAGGATGATGATGATGAATGATGATGTTGTTTATGATGTTGATAGTGAGGATGATGATGATGATGTTCATGATGTTGATGGTGATGAATGATGATGATGATGATGATGAGGATGATGATGATGATGAGGATGATGATGATGAAGGTGATGTTCATGGTGAGGATGGTGATGATGTTCATGATGTTGATGGTGATGATGATGATGATGATGATGTTCATGATGTTGATGGTGATGATGATGAGGAGGATGATGATGATGATGTTCATGATGGTTATGTTGATGGTGATGGCGAGGATGATGATGATGATGTTCATGATGTTGATGGTGATGATGATGATGTTCACGATGTCGATGGTGATGATGATGATCATGTTGATGATGATGATGATGATGTTCAAGGTGATGTGGATGATGAGGATGAGGATGACGATGAGGAAGGTGATGATGATGTTCATGAAGTTGATGGTGATGATCATGATGATGAGGATGACGATGATGATGAAGGTGATGATGATGATGAGGATGATGATGATGATGTTCATGATGTTGATGGTGATGATGTTGATGGTGATGGTGAGGATGATGATGATGATGTTCATGATGTTGATGGTGATGATGATGATGTTCATGATGTTTATGGTGAGGATGATGATGATGATGATGTTGATGATGTTGATGATGATGATGATGATGAAGGTGAGGATGATGATGAGGATGATGATGATGAGGATGATGTTGATGATGTTGATGGTAATGATGATGATGAAGGTGAGGATGATGATGATGATGAAGGTGATGATGATGATGAGGATGAGGATGATGATGAGCATCATGATGATGATGTTCGTGATGTTGATGGTGACGATGATGATGAGGATGATGATGATGAATGATGATGATGTTCATGATGTTGATAGTGAGGATGATGATGATGATGTTCATGATGTTGATGGTGATGGATGATGATGATGATGAGGATGATGAGGATGATGATGATGAAGGTTATGTTCATGGTGAGGATGATGATGATGTTCATGATGTTGATGGTGATGATGATGATGATGATGTTCATGATGTTGATGGTGATGATGAGGAGGAGGATGATGATGATGATGTTCATGATGTTGATGGTGATGATGATGATGATGATGTTCATGATGTTGATGGTGATGATGAGGAGGAGGATGATGATGATGATGTTCATGATGTTGATGTTGATGGTGATGGCGAGGATGATGATGATGATGTTCATGATATTGATGGTGATGATGATGATGTTCACGATGTTGATGGTGATGATGATGATCATGTTGATGGTGATGATGATGATCATGTTGATGATGATGATGATGATGTTCAAGGTGATGATGATGATGAGGATGAGGATGACGATGACGAAGGTGATGATGATGTTCATGATGTTGATGGTGATGATGATGAGGAGGAGGATGACGATGATGATGAAGGTGATGATGATGATGAGGATGATGATGATGATGTTCATGATGTTGATGGTGATGATGTTGATGATGATGGTGAGGATGATGATGATGATGTTCATGATGTTGATGGTGATGATGATGATGTTCATGATGTTGATGGTGAGGATGATGATAATGATGATGTTCATGATGTTGATGATGATGATGATGATGAAGGTGAGGATGATGATGAGGATGATGTTGATGATGTTGATGGTGATGATGATGATGAAGGTGAGGATGATGATGAGGATGATGTTGATGATGTTGATGGTGATGATGATGATGAAGGTGAGGATGATGATGATGATGAGGATGAGGATGATGATGAGCATGATGATGATGATGTTCGTGATGTTGATGATGACAGTGATGATGAGGATGATGATGATGAATGATGATGATGTTCATGATGTTGATAGTGAGGATGATGATGATGATGTTCATGATGTTGATGGTGATGATGATGAGGATGATGATGATGATGATGTTCATGATGTTGATGTGATGATGATGGATGATGATGTTCATGATGTTGATGGTGATGAATGATGATGATGATGATGATGATGAGGATGATGATGATGATGAGGATGATGATGATGATGAGGATGATGATGATGAAGGTGATGTTCATGGTGAGGATGATGATGATGTTCATGATGTCGATGGTGATGATGATGACGATGATGATGTTCATGATGTTGATGGTGATGATGATGAGGATGATGATGATGATGATGTTCATGATGTTGATGTTGATGGTGATGGTGAGGATGATGATGATGATGTTCATGATGTTGATGGTGATGATGATGATGTTCATGATGTTGATGGTGATGATGATGATCATGTTGATGATGATGATGATGATGTTCAAGGTGATGAGGATGATGAGGATGAGGATGATGAGGATGAGGATGACGATGAGGAAGGTGATGATGATGTTCATGATGTTGATAGTGATGATGATGATGATGAGGATGACGATGATGATGAAGGTG
>LPNX011020290.1:205627-238262 GCA_001517045.1 Pseudotsuga menziesii
TCTCCACTGGGCCTTCACGAAGACAGTCACCCACTATGGTCTCCAATGTAGTCTTTACAGCTCCACCAGCATAATATACACACGCAGTCACCAGCATAAATCTCCAAGCAGATCGCAGCTTGCTTTACACAGCACAGCCTCCACGCACAGGCTGCAATATCCCCACACAGGCTCAGTCTAGGGTGTGTGCAATCCAAAAATACATCATCTCCTCTCCACGCAGCATTCCTCATGCTGGTAATGGTATTCAACGCAATATATCAAGCAATATCGCTGGTATTCAACGCAATATATCAAGCAATATCGCTGGTATTCAACGCAATATATCAAGCAATATTGCAGTCTCAATGTATCAACTCAACGCTGGTATTCAACATATTTTCTGCTCCAATATAGATTCAAACGTCATAGCTCCACGCTGGTCACACCTCCAACGTCTCCACGCAGCCTGAAACATGGATACCGTCCTTCCAAATTCGTTGCAGAATATAAATTATATCAAATTCGTTGCAGAAATTGATTTGGAATATATTCATATATCAATATACTACATATAATAACTTCACAATACCAGCATACATTATCTTTCCAGCGCAGTTCACAAAATAACGAAATTATGAGCAGAATGGGTCGATATTATCTCTCCAGCGCAGTTCACAAAATAACGAAATTATGCATCAGTGAGCGATCCATTCACTGTCTCCGTCGATATTGAATTTATTGTGTTGAGTGCAGTGAATGAAAATGGCAGGGAATGGGTCGCAGTTCACAATGTACAGCTCGCGCACAACATACAGCTCGCCTTCAATATACAGCTCGCCTTCAACACAGCAATACTATATAACTCACAGCTCTTCTTTCCTCAGACTTTAAAATAATATGCCGAGCTAAGGATTGTTTCAATGCACAACGTCACAGTGCAGTCTACAAGCAATGGATGGGGTTTGCCTATCAAGAGAGCGCGACTCAGGAGAGAATGTCACACCAGGTCATGCACAACAATTTCATAGAGAGTATGCAGAATACCAATAATTAGGTTTAGGGTTAGGCTCTTCATTAAGAAAATAAACGCACATAATGAATGCGCGCAGGGGCAGACTGGCAGGCAGTCTGGCAGCCAGGAGGGCGCAGAAATGCAGCAGGAGTTATGGCAGACAACCTGCTCTGATACCAGTTGTTAGGTATAACTCCCGATTGATTGTTTATTACTTTGCCAAAAGCTATTATTTATACATTAGATGTGGCGGTTGAAAACCAGCCTTTTCACCTTCCTATCTATTCATATTCCTATCTATTTACAATAATCCCGACGGATTATTCTAACAGGGCTACACTAGAATAAAATGCAAATAAACTAAATATTATACCTTCTTTCTTGAAAGCGGGACACCATGGCCGTATCGGAAGTGGTCCGCCTCTCCACAGGCTGGTTCTCCAGGTGAGTACAAAGGGTGACTCGACGTACTAAGTGGGAATGGTATGGAAACGGGGTAGTGGTAAAAAGGTGTGTGAATACCTAAGAGCTAAAGTTGTCCCAGCATACTCACAAAAAAATGAGAGAAAAAAGGTAGTTTGGGAGATCCCTTCACAATGTATTTATAGAATAGATATAGGGTTTTGACCTAATGTGGTAACCCATGGTTTTTTCTGTTCCATGGTATTTCCCTATGGTTTTCTCTCTTTTAGGGTTTTTACAGCCTTTTTAGGGTTTTGAAATCTTTTTTAGGGTTTTGGAACCTTTTTAGGGGTTTTGACCCTTTTTTAGAAAGAGTGAAGGTAAACCATATTAAATAATAATGTTTTAGACCATTTTTGGTGGAAATACAGTTATGAAGGTCAAAAGTAAGAGAAAAATGGTGGAAATATGATGTATGTATGAATTTTAGACCATGTAGAGCTAGGTGAAATTTTGCGCGTTAACAGATTGCTCCCTTATGTGTGAGGGCTTGAGCTCATCGTATTGCCAATGGAAATCATAGGATCATAGGAATAGTTGAGAGACCTGGAGAGACCTGTAGAGAAGTGGAGCTTCCTCGTTCAAACCACGATGGCTTTTGGTTTTTTATTAATAGTTCCCATCAATGGGTGAGATACAAAGAATGTGTGACATGTATATGGACGACGCGGGCATACCCATGCTCGTAACAGAATAAATAATTGGATCAAGGCTAAAAAACATGGGATTTGATCAATACATATACAAATAATGATACATAATGGTGGCCTCCATAGGAGGTTGAATACAACGCTGATCTGAAGAACTGATACATAGGAACAATGGCATTCACATGAAATGCAATATCATCACAACTAATGCTCTACTGAATATGGAGGTGTACATAACTGGAGGGAGTCAACGACTAAGATTCAGAATCTCTGTGGTACGATATGTAGCATCAAGTATGGGAGATACATGGAAGCACAACACTGGGGGGCTTCCGAGCATTGTTGCCAACGTAGCCCAGAAATCACAAGGGACATGAAACTGTGTGGGTCCCATAATAGACTCACCGATGTAATAGAGTCAAGTGACAACTGGGGTCTTCAACCAAATAATGAATGGACAAATACCCTGTACGAGTCTCGATGGTGCGATGATGTAGCTCAAGTCAAGCATGTGAGACACAACCATCCCAAGAGGCACTAATGAATCCTCTCAAGTGGTCCAAGTAACTCATCAATGAAGTGGATGAAACTAGGATACAGGGACCTCTGGGTCTATCTTCTAGAATATATGTGTTGTCATCGATAGAGGGAGACCTGCAACTAATAAAGGAAATGATGTGTCCTCGAATAGAAGCACGAGGGGGATAACCAAAGATGTGGACCAATGAGGGGACTGACACACTGAATGGGGGAACAGGGTTAGGGGAGTACGAGGGAAAACTTCCTTTGTTCAGAGTATGATGACAAGGTTGACATGGAAGCAAATGAAACTGACTCATGGGACAGGGATCATAGCTGTAATACTGTGAATGTAACTACAAATGGGAAATACTGAGGGAGGTAACCGAACTAGTGATATCCAGGGGATCCAAGGAAGAGTCATCGCATAATACTCTAAACAAAGGTGACTTAATGGGGGAAAGTTATCGAACTATGATATATGGGGTGGCGTCAAAAGACACTGTTATGACACGATCTTGTGGATTTTTAGCGAGACCAAGAAAGTAAATGCTCGATGGTGTTTTCAATTTTAGAGAGTCTAAAAATGGGAAGAAGAATCCAGTGGGTTCTCTTTTTCGAATGTAGTCTCCTGAGTACAAAAAAGGATAAAAGTGTACAAAGGAGAGCTCTGCCAACATTTGGGGAAGGAATACCTCTTTACCGTTGGTAGTCCAATCAAGCCAAAAAAGGTTAAACCTATATTGACTGGACGGCCATTCAAATACTTTTAAGAGCATGAACGAAACCAAGTTTGGTCGACAATGTTTTCTTGATGAGAGGGCTGGAAAAGAGCTTAAAGACAACTCATAATGAGATTTTTCATAAAGTACGGTCTCAATGTCCGACAAAGCATAAAATGATGCAAAGGGAAACATTCCTAGCTTGAGTGTGACATGATGGTCCTTTTCTTATGATAGTCTACATAGTCCAAAAAAGGAGATAAATGAGGCTACATAAATGCCCTTTCAAATACTTTAATGAGTGTGAAAGGAAGCAAGCGTGCTTGACAATCTTTTCATTCTTTTAGGAGTTATAAAAGAGCTTAACAGAAACTCCATAATGGTCAATCAATCAAGGGGGAAAGTGTTCGATATATGGAAAGAGGTTATGTTGTGAACATGGCTGATGGGAATAAATGTAGAACACTGGTGGGGATCCCTTGTAGGATGATGGATGGTGGTAAAAAATGGCCAACTATGCAGTATGGATGGAGTGAGTGGATCGTGAACATGCCAAGAGATACAAGGGGGAATTCATGTGATGGCACACAAATTGGGGTGACTTCTGGGAAATGGCCTAGAAAATCAGAGTGAGAGCATGAGACAAGGGCCTTGTCAAAAGATAAAGGATTGAAAACCGAACCCAGTGGTGCAAACAGTGTCTCAAACAGGCTTTAGATGACTCTGTGATACATGAAAGAAAAATAGGCCTAATGGAGGCCTATAAATAGGGGGGGACCACATGACATGTGTCATTATTAATGTTCAATGCTAGATTTCATTTGCTGATTTCTTTCATTTCGACTAATAGTTTTTAGATCCATGAATTGCAGGTAATAGCTCTCGTCAAACCTAACTTTTTCAGTGGTTTATTTTTTATTTTTGCTCATCCTGAGGCTGATGTTGAGAGAAAAGGGCTCGTGGGGCCGAGTCACAATTTTCGAGGGAAAAGTCATGACCCAGGTCATTCATACCGAGCTGACAGGCGTGAGCGGGTAGCACCTATCGGGGAGACTAGAGCGACCCAAGTCACACCTGTTGAGCAGGTATAAGCGACCCTGTCACCCATGTTCAGGATTTTTGAGCGACTTGGGTTGCACAAAAAGGCCGAACAGGGGCGACTAATCCTAGGGTGAGTTTTTGCATATAAATGGACCTAACAAGGACTGTGTGTATGTGCAGGATGCCTATGGGAAGGTATTAGAGGATGGGGCGGTGGTGGACACACTCGCTCCAAGTGGGCTATTGAAGTACTTCCAGGTTCCACTCATGTGTACCGCGAGACTACTGCTGGAGACACTAGTGAGATTTTGGGACCCAGATATAGAGTGTTTTATCATCTAGGGGGACAGGATCAAGATCACGGTCCCTGATATTTATTTTCTAACTGGGCTCCCGATGTTGGGTGTGATCGGAAACACTATGCCAAACCTCACACATAGGGTGTCACTGAACAACCTCTACGAGAGGCACTGCTATGCCTTTGTTACGGTGCACTCGCCATACATACTGGTGTGCTAAATTGATATTATTTGCAATAAATTCAAAACACAGGAGAATATAGGAGCATTATTGAAGCTCACAAATCAAATTTAGTGAAAAAACTAACAAAAACCATCAATTGAGAAGCAAATTACACACACAATGTGAATGAAAAAAAGATAATTTTTAACTTTCTAAACATGAAACATGTTACTACCAGTTATATATTACAACATAGGAGTTTCATGAGGCTTCACGAGCCAATTATGAGCATACAAGTCAAAATTTCCAAAATGGCATCAAACCCCCCTAGGTGGGCCAATCATGCCCCAAGTCAGCCCAAACAGACACGAATTGCTGACTGGATTTGGCTGAAGTGATGTGGGTCAATGATTATACCTTGCAAAGTATGGGTGTGGATATATGGGTGGTTTAGAGTTTCAATGTAACATTTAATGCACCAAATCAAGCCAAAATTAGCAAAATCCCACTTTAGCGCTCCAAGTCAACCTATTTGTACACATTCAATGAATGGGAGTGCACCAGAAATGATGAGGGCACACATGTGGCTAGTTGAATGAGCTAGAGTGCTCATGTGGGTGTGAAATCCCCAATTTGACTAGGCATTTGTCCAACTAAGCACCCCTAGTCCACCACATAGTGTATTAAAGCTTAAAAGGAAATCAAATTGACTAAGTAGTGTAATTAGGGACTAATGAGTTGGATTACTATTCTAAAACCCTCCCTTAATCCAAAAACTAAGTACATCTCACAAAATGATGGAGCCCTTGGCAACAATGGCTCAAGTCACCTCGAATACATAATTCAGAAATTACAATTTATTTATCCATATGAACCAAGGAAAAGAAGGAAAACCTCATGGGACAAAACCTTCCCTCAATAATGGACATGGGGCTAGACCTGCAACAAATAACAGAAAATTACCATCCTTCACTCACCCGAAGAAAATATCTCAAGTAGGTGAAGTTCTTCTCTATGAAATCCTTGGTAAAAATATCAGTAGTTTGCTTAGTGGATGGGCAATATTGCAGTGAGATCACCCTATCATGCACTAAGCCCTGAATGTAATGCATGTGTATCTCAATATGTTTTTTCTTCTATATCTGTACTGGATCAGTAAATATTTTTATGGCACTTTGATTTTCCACCCAAATGTTGGTTGGAGAATCAATTATGACACCAAATTCCTGGAGAATTCCCTACAACTAAACACATTGTGTAGCAACATTGACTGCTGCCCTATACTCGGCCTCTGCTGATGAAAGTGAAATGGTGTGTTGTTTCTTAATTGACCAGAAAATGGGACCTTCATCAAACATAAAGAAAAAACCTGAAGTTGACTTCCTGTTAGTGAGATCTCAAACCCAATCTGAATCAGAAAATTCAACTAGTTGAAGTGAGGAATTAGTTGTGTAGTGCACCCCGAAATTCTTGGTTCCCTAGACATACTGAAGAATTATTTTTCCATATTTCTAATGGATCTCATGTGGATGGTGCATATGTCTTGTGACAACACTTACAGCATAAGACAAATCAGGTCTTGTGTGAGTGAGATAGAGCAAGCTACCCACTAGTTTCTTGTAGAGTGTAATATCTACCAATGGAGAATTTCCAAATTCATGCATTGTGATGATAGAATGATTCGGATTTATGCGTGAACGAAATGAAAGAATATATACAGAATCATAATAATAGACATTTTGCAAAGATAATAGAGATACAGTAAACACATATTCTATTAAATGGCGGAAATAAAATAGACTGTAATACAATTGCTAGAATGGTGGTAGCTATCTCTGAGAAGAGATGTAGCTGCTAAGCTCATTCGTGCCAAGATTCATACAAAATGAGGCCAAAGGGGCCTATTTATAATAAGAATGAGGTGAGAACCCCAAAAGTCCAAAACGTAACCCTAGAAGATGAACCGTCATAAAGTTTGCAGCCCCACGGTGGTAAGTTGAACAGTCAACTTCCCGGGGTCATAACTTTTGCATACGATCTTCGATTTGGGTGTTCGATAGCTCGTTGGAAAGATCTGTCTAAGATTTACAACTTTTGGTCAAAAAAATGAATTCCAATGGCAACCATTTGGCCCCAAATCTCCAAAAAACATCGTTTAGGGCCTCAAAACGGCCCCGAAAGTTTAGGACTTGAAAAACCGCAGAAAAATAACTAGGAAACTGCCACAATGGACAATCGTTTTGAGCTAGTGGAATAAGTGGGTGGCCACCGAGCTCCATCTGGATCAATCCTCCCTCCTTAGGAAGCAATGGTCTCCATTGCGTCGAATCCCGTATCCTATCTCGAACGGTATGTTGAGTTGATCTCCTGGTGAGACATTTGTTGAAGTGAAGAGGTTGCTTCTCTTTGGCATCCCGAGAGGGCTGTAATTGTTATTTGGATGATTTGTTTCTAGATGAGCACCTTGAATGCGTGGCCTTGCATGGTATAGGTACTCAGATAGATGAGGAAACAATGGCTCTGTCCTCTTCTTGTGTCTGATGAGCAGAGACGCCCTGTGCAGAGGGTGTGGAGGTCTCTGTGATCTTATGTTCTCCCTCAGATGCAATTGTGAAGAGGAATAATTTTCTGGTGTGGGAGCTTATCTTCCTACCCTGCGAGACTTTGTTAGGTGCAACTGTCTCTGGGATCCGGTAGAGTTTTCCTCCCAAAGTGACAATGACACTGCGAGGCCGTGACTCATATACAACATGACGCTTCCACATATGTGGTTGTCCTAAAAGAACATCACATACTTTAAGTGGGGCCACGTCACATAGTACCTCATCTTTGAAAGGCTTGATGCCATATTGTAGGAGGCATTGTTGAGTAATGCGGATACCACGTCCTTCGCTTAGCCAACCGATTTTGTAAGGTTGCGGGTGTGGTGTTGTTGGAAGCTCCAATCTCTTGACGACTTCTGTTGAGATCAGGTTCTTTTGGCTGCCATTGTCAACAACAAAATGTAGAGGCATTCCCTTCACCCACATCTGTGAGTGGAATAGGCTCTCCTCTACTTCTGACTCTTCAGGATCCTCTAGTTGAATCTGTGCGGTAGCAACAGTGGCAGTGGGGTCTGCATCAATGATCTACCTCCCATTGTCTGCGGCTGTGGCATTGGGTTCAGAATCAGAATCAGGATCTGATTCTGAAGATTTGATCTCGGCCACTAATGATTGCTTTAAGCGACATTCATCAGTGTTGTGCCAAGGGCTTTTATGAAATTCGCACCACTTACCAGTGTCCTTCTTTGTCTTTCGATCTCCCTTCTTTGCTTGTGGCGGGGATTGGTTGTCAGTTTCTTTTGCTGCGTTCTATGGGCCAGGGTTTCCCTTGCCTTGCTTCTGCGGTGGATTCGCAGGTCCAGAGTCTCGCTTGTTCTTTTGTCAAAATTTCTCCTCGATTTTGACAGCATACCGATAAGTGGATCCAAGTGAAGAGATGTCGAGGAAGTCCATCTCAGTTCGGATGTACCGATGTAGACCACTGCGATATTTCAGAATCAAGTGCCGCTCGGAGTCCTTGATACCCAGCTTTGTACGCAGGGTATGAAAGTTATTAGTGTACTCCGACACCATCTGGTCCCTTTCTTGACGCAGAATGGTCCATTTTGTGTACTGGTCATCATAGTTTCCCACAGGGTAATACTGTTCCTTTACAGCATCTATGAAAGAGGCCCAAGTGGGAATTGTTTCAATCATTTCAGACTCGTCTGATAAGTTTTGCTCACAATAAGTACCCCACCAATTTTGGACATGGGGGACTGCCTTAAGGAGTGCAAAGGTGATCTTTTCTCTGTCGGAAAAATTATGAACAGAGAAATACCTTTCTAGAACATTCACCCAATTATCTAGGGCATCTGCATCAATATTGCCTTCAAATAAAGGAATATCAAATTTAACTTGTACCTTAAAGGGAGTTGCATCCCTGAACCGACTGTTCGTTGAAGATGCACTTGCCATTGCTGGCATTCACTGAAGGATTTGGGCAAAACTATCCATCATCTCATTCCTCTGTCACTCGAGGGCTTCCTCGAGCAGCGACTTGATAGGATCTCCTGCTCCATCGTCTCTCTTTTCTTCTGCCATGGGAGGTCATTTGGGACGGCGAGAATGATCAAGTGAAACTAGTTCGAGACCAAACTCTCTATACTCGGACCTCGTCGGGGACATGCACCGAGAAACAATCAAAGAGCAGATTGCTCTGATACCACTGATCCAGATTAATGCGTCAACGAAATGAAAGAACATATACAGAATCATAATAACAGACATTTTGCAAAGATAACAGAGATACAGTAAACACATATTCTATTAAATGGAGGAAATATAACAGACTGTAATACAATTGCTAGAATGGTGGTAGCTATCTCTGAGAAGAGATGTGGCTGCTATGCTCATTCGTGCCAAGCTTCATACAAAATGAGGCCAAAGGGGCCTATTTATAATAAGAATGAGGTGAGAACCCCAAAAGTCCAAAACGTAACCCTAGAAGATGAACCATCATAAAGTTTACGGCCCCACGGTTGTAAGTTGAACAGTCAACTTCCCGGGGTCATAACTTTTGCATACAATCTCTGATTTGGGCATTCGATAGCTTGTTGGAAAGGTCTGTCTAAGCTTTACAATGTTTGGTTGGCCAAATGCATGCCGATGGCTACCATTTGGCCCTGAATCTCCAAAAAACATCGTTTAGGGCCTCAAAACAGCCCCGAAAGTTTAGGACTTGAAAAACCGCAGAAAAATAACTAGGAAACTGCCACAATGGACAATCATTTTGAGCCAGTGGAATAGGTGGGTGGCCACCGAGCTCCATCTGGATCACAGAAAGAAAGGGAGACTTGGTTTCCTTACACTCAGCCATGTTAAAATTCTTTATCAGGTCTGAAGCATATTTTTGTTGACTCAGCATGATTCCCCTTTCATTTTTCTCAATTTCCAAGCCCAAAAGTTGCCTTAGCAATCCTAGGTCTATCATGGAAAATTCACTATGTAAAGATGACTAGATTTATCCAATTGAATTGGTGCAGCTACCTATAATGAGGAGATCATCAACATAAAGAAAAATTAACTTCAAAATACCGTCATGTTTCTGCAAATACACATTAGGGTCTGATTTGAATCTAGTGAAACCAATAGAGAGCAAAAAGCATCCATTTTTGCATACCAATCCCTGGGGGCTTGCTTGAGTCCACACAATGATTTCTTCAACCTACATACCAATGAAGGATCCTCTTGGAAACCTTAATGCGTATGAATATAGATATATTCCGGTAGCTCATCGTGTAAGAAAACACTCTTAACATCCATGTGGGGAAATTCCCAACCTTTACTAGCTGTTAGTGCTAGAACTAGTCTAATTGAGTCCATCTTTGAAACTAGTGCAAATGTCCCTGTGTAATCAGCACCATGGACCTGAGAATAGACCTTAGCAACTAATATTTCCTTATGTTTCATATCATAACCATCAGCATCAATTTTGGTTTAGAAAACCCATTTGCATTGAACAAGCTTCCTCTTGGGAGGAAGGGGAACCAATTCCCATGTATTGTTCTCTTGGAGGGAATAAAATTAATCTTCCATTGATGATTTCCATCTAGGGTCATTACAATATTGATAATATGTCTGATTATAATACCCAATCATCTTATAACAGTGCTCGGAAAGATCACTATCACTTGCAAAGGAAGCTCGACTAGTTTGTGATCTAGTCTTCTTAGGCCAATGGGGATTGCCTGCTAATTCCCCAGCTGCTTGTATAATGTTTTTAGCCCACTTGGGCCTAAATGGTGAGTCATATACAGTAATATCATGTTGCAAAACATTTACATTAGACATATCATAAAAATTAGATCATGTATCATCACTTACATCTTTGAATGGTTGAGGAGAGGAGCCGCTCTCCTGGTGCAAGCTCAAAATCAGGAATTGGCTCTTCTTCAAAGTTCACACTTCTCTCAACAAATGTCTTGCAAGTGGATGTGCCAAATAGCTTGTAACCATTGGTTTCTTCACCATACCCAACCATAATTCACTCCTTTCTTTTTGGTTGTAAGGCTTTCATCTTTTCAGAGGGGATTCTACCCCATGCTCTAGTCCCAAAAATTCTGAAATTTGAGTCATTTGGCTTTTGACAAAACCATGCCTCGTAAGGTTTCATTCCTTTTACTGATTTCTGAAAGGCTCTGTTTTTTATGTGAGCAACACAACTAATGGCTTCAGCCCATAGCTTGGAACTTATATCCCTTGCTTCTATCATGCAAGTGGCCATCTCCTTGAGTGACCTATTCTTCCTCTCAGCCACACCATTTTGTTGTGGTGTGTAGGGAGTTGAGTGTTGAATTTGGATGCCACTCTCCTTAAAAAGTTTATGTAGGTTCTTGTTCACATACTCCTTCCCATTATCATTCCTAAGGACCTTAATCTTATGCCCACTCTGATTTTCTACCAATGGCTTCCAAATATTCAAGTGTCCAAACACCTCAGACTTCAATTTAAGGAAGTACACCTATGGTGTGTAGGGAGTTGAGTGTTGCATTTGGATGCCACTCTCCTCAGAATGTTGTTGTAGGTTCTTTTTCCCATACTCCTTCCCATTATCATTCCTAAGGACCTTAATCTTATGCCCACTCTGATTTTCTACCAATGCCTTCCAAATATTCAAGTGTTCAAACACCTCAGACTTCAATTTAAGGAAGTACATTCATCTATGAATGTAAACACATACCTTGATCCACCATATTATGGAGTGGGAAATGGACCAATCAAGTATGAATGCACTGTTATACCAAAATCTTGTCACCATCATGTGATAAGACTCTTAACATACCTACTTGCCCTGAATCCCAACACTTGGAGTGGAAACTCATACCATTTTATCAATCTTTCACAAAAGTGCTCAGCACCGCGCCTTCCCCTTTGTCCAAGAGCGGTACCTTGCTCGCATCGCCTATCCCTTGCTATCCACAAGTGGTGCCACCACTTATGGCCCTTATTCCATAAGCGTTTCTTACCTGAACCGCTCTGTCATTGAAGGAGAAAAGCGGTACCCTGAGTAAAATGGGAAAAAGAGAAGATTCTTGAGGCTTCTAGATAACAACCTCGTGTACTCCCTTATACCTATCATTGTGGGTTATTTGAGCTCGATATCCCTCATCCTAGGATCTTAGAGGCCACCTCATCCACAAATCTCTTAACCATCCCTATCCATTGAGCCTTATAAACACAAGCTCATGTCCATGGTTGAGGGGAGAACTCTTAAGGTATTGTTATGCTGTTGGATTGATTACTTGGCCCAAGCCATGGGAGAGTATAGAGAGCAAAATTTGGAGCTTATGGGGATGAGATTGTTTGGTTTCATGGAGATGCATGTCAACACTAAGGATTAATTGGTTGTAAACTTCTCCATTTTATCTTAATGCAAAGTTGATTTCGGTCCCACATTACTATTGTTGTTTGATTTCACATTTATATGTTGCTAGATTCCTTAGTCATTAACATGGATCAATAGATTATATTCTAGAAGATTTGATGTGTTTGCATGTTTAGTCTGATTGCAGGTACACAGGGTTAGTATCGAAGCATCACATTCCAGGTATCTACGGCGTCCAGGGAGGGTCTTCAACCTTTGTTGTTGATTTGTTCTGGATTTGAACCATTCAGACTAGTGGAACACTTTACTGTCCACAAAAGGTGAAATATTCCAACTAACAAATCTGGCAACTCCACTGGGGAATAGATATATGTATCATTTGTTCTGATCTTCCTCAGTTCTTCAACTCTTGTCCGAATCCAGGATCCTTCTCCAACTCTCTTCAGTCAGATCTGCTATCTGACTTAGTTAATTTGGGTTTGAAACTTCCAGATCTATTCAGATTTGAATCATTTCAACCTTTTATGCTCTGTTTCTATACTCAATCTATTATTTTTTTCCTTGATCTGATCAATTTCTAACTTGATCTTTCGTTCTCCTTTGTGTTTTGGATCTATTCAGGGAACCGCACATGCTCTGTTGGCAAGAAGTAGTGCCATCGCCTGAGTCTAGTTAGTAATACACAATGCCACCACCTGAATCCAGTGAGCAAGAAACAGTTCTACCTCAAAACAGCCTGTCAGCAGCTTCATCTGCGCGGTGCAAGGTAGGCCCTGTTCCAGACTTTGTATTTTGTATTTTTGTGTTTTTGTCTTAGTTTTGATGAAAATGAAATGTATTTTTGAAAAAAAATGCTCCCTCTGCAGTCGCTTTGATTGTTGTATTCTTTCTGCATTCAAAGAGAGTTTATGTTTCTTGCATTGAAGTTTGCATTATTTTCTTTGCTTGAAACCTCTTTCTCTTTTTTGTAGATATTATTCATTGAAATAGGAAATATACATTTCATTTTCATGTGTAGGATTTGGTTTATTTATGTTTGATGTTCTCTAGATCTCTTTCTTATTTGCTTTGAAGATTGTTTCAGGTGCATTGATATTTCACTTTTCATAGAATTGCATTTGCATTTGGGTGTGCATTTTTTGGGAGGAAAAGTAAATCTCTCTCCCTCTCTTAGGTAGAATTTCATTGAAGAGGAAAACTTGCATTGTCATATAGATCAGTGTGCATCTTCTTTAATTTCAAGTTTTCACTCCATGGTTCCACCTAAATGCACAAGATAAAATTAACGGTAGTACTAGGTTAAAACTTTTAGAAATTTGAGTGATAAGTTAGAGACGTGTTGGGGCATCGTTAAGTGTAGGAGCTATCATTATTTGTTCGCATTACATCCCGGGACTCGTACGGTTCTTCCACGTACCATCAGTATATCGATCGTCCTTTCATGTACCCTTGAGGTATATAGAAAGGTACTTCATGTACTCGATTGTATATAGGAAGGCCCCTTGTGAATGGTTATGCATTAGACAACACTCCTACCAATTTGAGCTCCCACATACCTTGCCTATATCAGGAGAACCTTTTAGGAATCCTCAAACCATCTGAGTTATCCTTTTGGCCTGTCTTGTGAGGTTCCTGACTCTTATCTACTCCTTTCACATGTTTTCTTGTTGCTCTTAGTTTGAGTAGTACTTGCTTGTGCATGGTAGTTAGAGGGTTATTGGAGAGTTTAGAGATGGCATCCCCATCTGGGACTACCACTCAAGAGGTCCCTTTCCAAGGTGTACCTTTTGTATTCCCTCCAAGTGAAGGTATTGGTCCTCCCTTTATTGCCACTCTAAATATTCCTGGGTTAACTATAGGATTACCGGTATGGTTGTTTAATTCGGTAATTCCTATTACACATAATTTCTCAAATGTCACCACTCCCCCGGGAGAGGATCGACCACAACCTAGTCCCTCTCCTTCTTCGTCGGTTGTTGCTTCATCCCTTTCTTTTTCTTCGCTTGACCAAATCTCTATGGTTAGTAGTCATGTGGATAAGAAGAAGAAGAAAGGGAAGGGTAAGAAGAAGAAGGATAAGAAAGAGAAAAAGAAGCAACTATCTGCTCTTGATGGTGCCCATTCTAAGAGAACACCCAAAAAACCCAAGTTCCCTTGTAAGCTTTGCAAGGGGGAGCACCTTCTTAAGGAATGTCCCGGTCTCTCTTGTGTACAAGAAGAGTGATCTAAAAGGTCCAAACCGTATGTGTCATCAACCTCTGGTCATCATGTTGATGATACTCCCTCAACTAGTGACCCATTGGTAAAAGGTCGTAAGGGTAAAGTCTTGTATCCTTATTTGATATGCAAGGCTATGCATCGTACTTTTCTTTGTCCAAGCATGGATGAAGCTTCACGTTGGTTGGAAAATATTACTGATCATGAACAGGTGATTCCAACAAGTGACAGTAATTTATCCCTCAATCCCCCACTGGTTGACCAAGTGGTCGATTCGGATTTATCTATGGTTGATCCCACTCTTCCTTTGGGGAGTGAAGTTAAAGTGATCGAGTCAGCATCATTTCCACCCAATCTCGCTCTTTCATCAGAGAGTGTTAAGACTAAAGTAGTCTCTTTGACCAAATCTTCGTCTTGTTCTTCTCTTCCAGTAGAGAATGAATGGAAACCTGCTGAAGTTTGTATGCTTCATTCTGATTGTTCTCAACAAGAGGAAATTCTGTCTGTTTCGACAGAACCCTCTATGAGTAGTGAGGTTATTTCCTTTGACTGGAGTAGCCTAACAGAGTCTCGTCTTCATTTGAGTGTTCCTTTCCAGATAGTTGTGAATGTTACTGCTAGGCGGATACTTTGCACTATTGTTGATGAAGGGGCTTTTGTTAGTGTTCTATCCTCAACTGCTTGGAAAGCTTTAGGTTCTCCTTAGCTTGTGCTAGCCACCGATCAGATACTAGCTTTTAATTGCATGCCTACCTCACCTTTAGGGACCCTTCCTTGTTTTCCTATTACATTAGGAGGGAAAACTGTCTACATTTATGCTATGGTGGTCCAAGGTCCTTTAGATTTTAATCTACTCCGTGGATGTGATTTTGTTTATGCCATGAAGGTTGTTGTGTCCACACTCTTTAGAGTTATGCATTTTCCCCATGATGGGAATATTGTGACCATTGATCAGCTTTCTTTTGTTACACCTAACCATCGCATTACTCCTAGTAATCATACTGCCCTAAATGTGCCGCATGTTCTTCTAGTTCCTTCCCCTTCTTCTAGTTAGCTTCTTCCCATCACAGGTAAAATGGGGGGCATGGCTCTAGTCTATGGACTTCATAATGGAGCTAAGCTGCTAGCTTTTATGTAATGGGGGAAACCTACCAACCTCTGGATGTCATGTTCGATAGGAGTAGGTTTTAGAGCATAGTTTACTTTTGGTTTCAAGCTCGTTAAAAAATAAAACCACTCCTCAAGCATAGTTTACCTTTTGGTTTCAAGCTTGCATAAAAATGAAATCATTTCTGAGCATAGTTCATTTTCTATTTCAAGCTCATTAGAAATGAAGTAGGTGTCCTTAAGCATAGTTTACCTTTTGGATTCAAACTTGTATAAAAATAAAACCATGTTCCAAGCATAGCTACCTTCTGTTTCAAGGTTGTGTAAAAATGAAACAGATCCCCTTCCCGAGTCGAGTCTTCACTTTAGTGTTAGAACTTGAACCTTCTTTTCACCTACCTGATTCTCGTTCTTCCTACCCCCCTGGTGAATATTTTCACATTAGTAACCAAGATTTTAGGTTGGGTATGGAAGAAGTATCGTTAGATGAAATGAATTTTGGGGGCGTGTTGAGCCGCTAGCAACCATGCTAGGGGTAAGCTTCACTAGCAATCATGTTGGGGGCAAGATTCCAACCTCTGTATACCATGTTAATGGTATTTTTTCAAGCATAGTTTACCCATTTGTTTCAAGCTTGCGTAAAAATGAAACCAATCCCTGAGCATTCTTTCAACTGATCTTCGAGCTCGTTAAAAACAGTAAGATGGTGTTGAGCTTACTTTTCATTTTTCATGCTCTAGTTAAAACATGAAATTTGGTTTGAGCTTAGTTTATTACTTTTTTGTGCTCTGGATTCAAACATGAAAAATCCTAATGGAGTCCTCTTTAAAATCTTTTTAGGCTCCCTAAATATGAAAAGATTGTCAAGTGATCTTGTCTTCTTCACGCTCATTAAAGTATTTGAAGAGTTGTCCATCCGACGGTAGGTTATGTCTTTTCAGTTTGGATAGGAATATTTACGAAAAAGGAACACTCTAGCAAATCATGACTGGAAGATTTCCCTAAGGTATGATTTTATACTTTTTCAGGCCTTAGGGACTAAATCATACGAAAAAGGACCCCTCTGGAGTCTTCTTCCGTAATCATTCAGACTCTCTAAACATGAACGATACCAAGTTTTCTTTCAGTGGACTTGTTAAATTAAACATTGAGAGACCTTTTTTGGGAATGAACCCCTTCTCTCTTAGGTTCGTAAAACATATGAGTCTGGACTTGTCTTTTGACAAGCTATATCGAGTGTTTGTTACCCTCTTTGAACTCATAAAACCGAAAAGAGGCACTCATCAACCATGATGGGGGAAATGGGAAGGGAATCATTTTGTAAATAATGGCAGTTGTTTGTCGTTACCTTTGAACATGGCACTTATTTGCACATCATGTCATTCAATTGGGTATTCAGTTGATCTCTGCGACCATCCACTTTCATGAGTCATGTCACTCCTTTGAGTCTTTCAAAAGAATGCATTGTCCACTGTCGCATTGTGTGTTTGTCCCGTTGAGTCATGCTACCAAGTATTTTTGTTGTGCCGCTTGATGTTCAAAGAGGATTTGAAGAATTTTTACCTCTGCAGTCCACACAGTCTTTCTGTCCGTATTTTTGAGTCAGTCTTATGGTTACTACATTCACATCATTCCAAAACTATGTTTCAAGTTTCGTGTCGTCGATGTGGGAATCATCATGGCCCTCCTTCGATGAGACTTTTTCTCATCGACATCAACTCATCATTTGAAAAATAGTCTTAGAAACAATATTTAGTACCTAGAGATCTATATGCCTTAATGATAGATTCTCTCGCTCTCGACATAGGTTCACATCATTGACCTTTGATCGATAGAATCGACTGGGTGTTCGATATCAGGACATATATTCGCACTTAGTAGATTGTACTAGGGTACCTTGGGAATCATTAACATCAATGGTGATCTCCCTCACACTTGTTAACGGTTCACATCATTGGCCGGTAATCAAGTGGTTTCTACCATGTTCAACTTCAGATCATTGTAATCACATGCATAGAATCGTACTTTGTAGAAGATGAGATGAAGACCCTGGGTGTTTGTTTAAAGCGCTCATTGCTTTTCCCCAGGTTGTGATGGAGTTTTGTATAACTAGCATGGATCCACATTTGTATGGTCGTGGATATGCTCAAATTTGTATTTGTATGACATATATCTACATTGTATGTCTTGTAGCTATGTCCAAGTTTGAGTCCTTTATCACATGGATCTACACTGTATTCTAGTAGCCATGCTTGTTTATTCTTCCCATGGATCTTCCTTGTATTGGTCTGCAACCATGAGTTGGTTACTTGTGTCTATGAGTCAAAATATTGATGTACTACAGATGCCTACTTAACAACATACTCCGATCGAGCCAACATTTTCACCTCGTAGCAACGACTTGTTCTCTCAAAGCTCTTGTTTATCGGATCCCTCTAAGACTTATGCTTTGGGTGGCATCCTGTTATACCAAAATCTTGTCACCATCATGTGATAAGACTCTTAACATACCTACTTACCCTGAATCCCTGCACTTGGAGTGGAAACTCATACCATTTTGTCAATCTTTCACAAAAATGCTCAACACTACGCCTTCCCCTTTGTCCAAGAGTGGTACCTTGCTCGCACCGCCTATCCCTTGTTATCCAAAAGCGGTGCCACCGCTTATGGCCCTTATTCCATAAGCATTTCTTACCTAAACCGCTCTGTCTCGAATCGGTCCCAGGTGACTTTGGATTAGCAGCTGATGGTGCTGCCCCTGATTTTTGCTAAAAAATGTTGAAAAACAAGAAAAGAAAATGAAGTGACTCATTGGTGATGTTAAGCATAAAATTTCTTGAGGTAGAGCCCATTGCAGGGGTTCTCCAAGAGTTGTCCAATAGAGTCAACGAAGAGGTATGCCCCCTTGCCAAGATGAAGGTCATTGGCAAGGCGGGGTGATGGAATCTGGTCTTTTATGGGAAGAATTGATTCCATACTATGGTTTAAATGGAAGCGGGTAAAACCAAAAGCGATCTAACAGATCTCTCCGTCATCGTGTAATTGGTGTCGAGATAGATCAGGTGGATCTTCCATAGCCGACGAGATGGAAGGGCAACTGGTGCTAGAGATCATGTAAATGGTACTGGTTGTGGTTTTTGTGGCCTTGCTCCCGGTCTTTGTTGGAGGAAGAGGGGCAGGACTGGAGATGAGAGGAGTCTTTGATGGACTTGGAGGTAGGTGCAACATCATCTCAATTGGATGGACATGAGTCAACACATCCTAGGGTCTTAGAGGTAGGGTAGGTGGTTCAAGGTACCACATAGGATCTCCTAGTGTGAAATCCTATAGATTGCAGATTGGTAAGACAGACTTACTCACGATCCTGGATGGTAGGAAAAGGAAAAGGATCATGTTGATCGGGAATGAACCCCACTGTTTCCCTAGTAACTGAGGTTGAGGTTGCAACTGAGGTTGTGGTGGTGGCTGGGGAAACAACGGAAGAGATAGTTTTGATGGACCGTTAGTGATGGTGGAGACAATAGGGTTGGTTGAACTGGACATCATGTAGATGGACATGGTGTCTGAAGAACAAGGTGGTGGGTGAACTTCTTCAATCAAGGTGATCTCAGACTCAAGGGAATGGTGACGGAGGTCAGCGAGATCCATTCAAAATTCAGGCAGGTCTTGGCAATGGTGGGAGTAATGTCCATACAAGCTGCAAAGGGCGCAAGCATGGTTTGTCCTTAATTCCTTGTTCCTAACTAGTGGCATGGTTGGGAGTTCAACCACGGGGATGTTTTCGTTTGTATCCATGGCATCTAGATGCGCACAGATCACTAGGATTTCAGGGCAATTCTGAGTTGGATGGCCTTGTTGTTCGCAGATGGCACAAGGTGGGACTTGTCGTGGTTCTGCGGTGGCTTTGGTGTTCTTTCCCCTAGACCTTTTGGGTTGGGACGGTGCAGGTGCAGGTGCGGTAGTTGGCTTATGCAGAACAGGTGGGGGGTGAGACTCAAGCGCAATAGGTTGCATTGGGGTTAAATCAACATGGGGCATTGCTAGTTGAGCTGGTGGATCTAGATACCACACCGAGATCCCCAATGTAAAGTTGGGTAGGCTTAAGGTGGCCATGACCGGATTTCTCATGACATCAAGTGGGGGAAAGAGGAAGAGAATTGTATGGACTAGAGATGATCCCGCATAACTCCCAGTTGGTTGCATGTGGGGGTGAGGTTGTGGTTGCGGCTGTGCGTAATGATGATGTTGCAGGTGATGTTGTGGCTGTTGTTGGCATTGTGGATGTGGACGATGTTGTTGTTGTGGTTGGGGTTGCGGCTGCGGTTGTTGTTTGGGTGCAACGATGCTTGATGAGACCATGCACAAGTCCGCAGTTTGCTTTTGTGTCAGTGGTGGTGACACCAATAGGAAAGGAGCCATCATGGTGGGATCGGTAAACAACCCAGGACCCACATTCAACGGTGGGGAGGCTGGTGTGTTTTCAACCACAGTGTTGGTTCCAGGGATGACGTTAGTGTGTGCAGTCGCCCCTTGCCGCTCAATGGTGGTGATGGTAGGGATAACGTTGGCAGACGTTGTTAACCCTTACAGATCATGGTAGGTGAGCTGGTCAACCGTCACAATATTCCCTTCGTGGGGGAACATCATGCGATGGAAGACAGTTGACGCGACGGTTCACATGGCGTACATGTAACTCCTTCCGAGGAGGAGGTTGTAGTCCAGTTGAGCATTGATGACTTCGATGTCAATCAGGACTGTCTTCCCGGCTAACGTGATTGGGACATGGGGGAGGATTCCTTGGGATTTAGTGGGGTTTCCATCATAAGTTCATAGAGTCATGGAGGACGATTGCAGAATTGATGATCAAAGCTTCTACCAAACCAAGGTAGACATGATGCACGTGGATGCCCCCTCATCCACTATGCATCGGTGCACAACCAATTTCCAGATGGACACCGGGATTTGGAAGGCAATAGTGGAGGGCATGCATGGCTCTCTATTCTCCATGTAAAATGTGATTAACTTAGATTCGGAGGGGTCTACAACCCCTAGGGTGGCTAGTAAGGCTCTCCGCTACGTTGGGAACATTTTAAGTACCTCAAGAGCAGACATGGCGGTTGGTGTTTGGGCCAAAGCATCCACAATGCTATAGCTAACTACAGCTCTGGTTGTGGCATTATTGGCGATTCTGCGTATGGGGGGGCATGGAAACAGGGGTAGCTGAAGAGGTAAGTTGATTGTTTTAGACGTGGATACAGCTGATGAGTCAATAGGTTCGGTGGTGGTACCGTATTGATTCTGTCTGGTTTGCAAGTTAAACTCTTCAGTCGTCATAGCTAGGAAGTGGTGAACACCTGTTTCGACTATGGGTGGTGCCCCCAGAGCATTGGGATTGGGTTGGGGGGGGGTGCGGTTGCCACCAGTCCTTGGACTGGTAGTGGGTTTTGAAGCACCATAGGAGGAGGCCCTTGAGGTGCCGGGTTGGGTGGTGCTTGGTTTGCAGCGTTGGCAGCCTATTGAGCCTCATTTTGAATGGCCTGCTTCGTACGACCCATGAAGGGACACTCGAATGTGTAGTGCCCATAGACCTCAAAGAGTGTGCATGGTTGGTTTGTGTGCAACAAAGCATTACATCTTGGTGCATTTGGTCGTGGGGGGTTCTGGGCTGGCTGGTGTGTCGTGGCATTGTTGGGAGGATTCAGTTGTTGATCACCTCCCTGCGGTTGGTTATTACCTTGGTTGCAGGGCTATTTATTCCTAGCTTGCCCTTGTTGATTGTTGGGGGCAGGCTGGTTGGGACAGTTTTGCTGTGCAATCACCTGTCCCAATGGAGCGGGAGGAGTGGGAGTTGGGGCTTGAACTGGTTGTACTGGCGGTGCATAGTAGATTTGTGGAGGTGGTGGTGCCACGAATGTGGGAATTTTCCCCACATACTATTGTGTTGGCCAAGTCATGGCATGAGCCTACTGCGGTGGCATAGGTTGTGCATAGGAATTTGTCGCTCTAGACTGAGACATCATTCTAGCATAGTCCGGAGCTTGGTTTTGGTAAGCAACATTAGCGGTGTTGCTTGGTTGTGGTGTAACAGCAGGTGGTGTCGGTCGAGGCTGTGGTTGTTGGGAGACTGACCCTATGATGTTGTCTGCAGTTTGGGATGCCCGCAGTGCGTCGCGGTAGGAGGTACTTGGACGGGGAGCATCTGGAATGACGGTGTACATGTATCCAGACTAGGCATAAATGAGATCAAATTGTTGGGCCTTTAGTATGGCCTCTTCTTCATATTGGGGACGTTCGGATGCAACGTCCTTTGCGATGGGTGAGAGCAAAGTATTAAGGAACCAATCCAAGAAGATCCTGTCATCTAGTTGGATTTTGCATAAGCTATGACGTCACTGCCACTCATGGATATGGTCATTTATGTGAGTGGCAGTGCTTTGGCTACAGGATAACAGGATCTCCACCCCCTCGTCATATCTGACAGGGAGATGGAAATATTGTAGGAACATGAAGGCTAGGGAGTTGAAGTCGGGGTACTTGGCTTGTGGTAGCTCAATGTATCATTTGGTCATGGCACCTGTAAGGGTGTGTTGGAACAGTCTCAACCTAATGGAGTCGTCTACAATGTTGTTGGATGAGCACCATAGATGGAATGTCATTATGTGGCTTTGGGGACATTCCTCGACTTTGCCTTCAAAATTGGGGATGTCTGATGGCAGCTTAGTTGGCATGGGTGGCCAAAAATCTTGGTGGCAGATGGGGTCGTTTGTTAATCTATCCAAATCAGGCAAGTTTAGATGAGCCATGAAGGGCAAATTTGATCCCAAGTTAATGTGGGATGGGGTTTGCAGGTGCATAGTGCATCTAGACAGCTGGGGGGGCTTCTGGTTTCACCATTGCGGATGGGCCAATGCCCCCAAGTGCTCTGTGGGGGGTGGTATGAGTGGTGAAGTAATTGCCCCCATGTATGACAGTAGGGGCAATGTAGGTGGCCGGTGTACTGCCCCCCTGTGTGGTAGGAGGGGCAGTGTGTGTGGAGGGGCCACTACCCCCGTGTGTTACCACTGGGCCAGCTTGGCTGGTCGCTATGGGTGGTGGAATTTGGCTAATGACAGTCTGCATGACTATGCTTGGGTCACTTACCAAGTTGTGGGTGACAGGTTGTGATGTGGACATGGGTCCACTAGCTAAGGTTAGGCTGAAAAATGGATCCAGGTTTGCACTAGCCATGGGGCTTGATGGTGCGGTGTGGAGGTCTAGTTCAAACTGATACAGGTATGAATCAAAATTAGAGGTGGTGTGGCCCTCTGATGGTGTGGGAGATCGCTGAGAACGGATTTGACAGTGCTAATCAAGTGTTCCAAATGGTGGTGGTTCACCTCTTAGGCATGAGGAAGATCGTGGAGGATCAATTGTGTTCGCTTTTGTGTATGAAACTGGTGGGTATGAGATTTGGACCCCAGTTTCAATAGATTCCTATTGGTTGAAGGTGGTCTCTTGGCCACCAAGACTGCCAGAAGACAACGCTTGGCTTGTTCCTCATAGGTACTTCTACTCAATCAGAAGGGGTCGTTTCCCGTTCCACTTGGAAATTCCTCTCAGTGGCCAGCTACTTTGGGGTTCCTATGGTACTCCTCACAATGAGTTTCTGGGAAAAGCGCAAGTACTTCCCACAATTGAAGCAGTTAGGGACTTATGTCCTCAAAGACTATAGAATTGATTGAACTTAGTGTAAATTTGGTAAATTTTAAGGCTTACTCAGCGTCATGAACTGAGTTGGGTTAATTATTCAGTATGGTGTGTTGGTTTGCTTGTTTTTTCTGGTATTTGGTTGCTGCAATATGGTTTATGAATTCGTCATGGTATATTTCATGTCATGGTTTTGTATGCAAGCATAACCATAAATTTCTAAGCAAGTATAGTGATTAACCCTGAATGTTTGCTGGCCTAACTAGATGTCTACCTCACAGTAATATTCTTCTTCAACCAAGAAAAGGTGTTGGGCTCTCAACACAATGGGACTAAGCCCATCTGTAGATCCTCAGGTCACTTCCTGGATGCTAGGTTGGTCAATAGGGATGATGCTTAGCATCGTAAGAAGCCCTCCTTCTCTACCCCCTCTACCTTCCAGGTCACCCGATTTTAGTGGTTTGGGAAAATATCATGGAGTGCCTAGATCTATACGAGCTTTCCCTTGGTCGTGTCCCAGAATACCTCGGAGGGTGATGATTGGGTAGAGGAGGAAGGGGGAAGAAAGATGGTTATTTTTAAGTTATTTTTAGTTAGACTAGTTCATTTTATTAAGCCTTAATGGTTCATTTAACATTTACACATTGTTCATGAAATTATTTGCAAAAAATACAAATTGAAACTGAAAATGACCTACAATGGTGGATAGAGGCAGTTGGGCTGCACTAATAGTCCTTTGAAACTGAAAATTACTGTCTATTAATCTTAAATTCAACTTCTGTGTGATAGCCCACACATTTCTGACCAAATCTAGCGAGGGGGCCGCAATATTTTTTCAAAAATAAGCGAGGGGGTCGCACAGAATGAAAAAACAGCCGCAACCTGAGTTTTTGGGCTGAAGTCAGGCTTATTTGGGGATTAAGGGCACCTTGGCTGCACCTGTTTGCTCATTAAGAGCGCCCCAGTCTCACCTTTTGCCCCAATAAGAGTGCCCTACTCCGGAATGGGGTTTTTTGGTGAGACAGAGTCAGATCTAGCCGATAGTAACTGGTACTGGGGTCAATATAACTCGGTTTGGCCTAGCAGAGGCTTCGGTAGTGGTTAAAATAGGAAATAAACAGGATTTAAGACAAATTTAACATAAGATTCCTGAAAAACTAGGGCAAAAAATTTAAAAAACTTAAAAATGAAAATTTTGGACCAGGGATCTTGTGGGATCGACTTGGTATGGTCGCCAAAGCTGTAGTGAGGATTTCTCCTCACTGCAGGAGCAGGAATGACTCCCTTGTACCTATAGGGCACAAGGGTAGGTTCCTACTGTTGGAAAATAGGAAAAACGAAATGGGAATGCAAGTAAACAGAACAATAAATTAAATTAAGCTAATCTAGTGACAGAAACCAAAACTAAACTAAATCATAAGCAAGAGCAGAAAGAAGAAGTGGAAGCTTTGTGAACCCCTCTACAGAAAATGGGTTAGGGTTTTGCCTCCTTAAACCCTGCAAAACAAACCTAAGCTACAATGGAGAAACATGCAAACAATGTTAAATAAAACCTACAAGAAACAATGGTTAGAATTCAAAGCAATCTAAATAGCTAAGAAGCAAACACAAAAACACAAATATACCTTCTCTTAGTGGGTAATGGGCCACCATGCCCTAGCTCATGGAAGCCTCTCTCTCTTAGCTGGGGGATCAATGGCTCAAATGGGAATGGATGTGGAGGAGAGGCAATGTGGGTGGTTTGAGAGGCAAAGGTCTCAAAGCATCCACGGACAGCATAACAATAGGCAAGGGAGAAGTGTTTTGAGAGTGACCCCCCACCCTCCTTTTATAGCTTTTCCAAGGGGTTTTAGGGTTTTAAACACTTGGTCAGAGTTTTAGCCCCTTCCTCCCTAACTTTAGCCCCTTTTAGGGTTTTAGCCCCTTTTTTAGGGCTTTAGCTCCTAGGGGGCTATTTTGGGCTCCTTTTTGGGGTTTTTATCCCTTTTCTTCATCCTTGGGATCTTTTGGAGGTGTGGGGGTCAAATGGAAGGTCTTATGGAGTGAAATGAGTGTTGTGAGATGGTCTCCTTGGGTGGTTTAGGCCATTGACAACTACATGGGGGATTTTTGGGTTAACAACTCCAATTGATCCTTTGGAATCCCAGAGATATGTCGAGCATGTAAACATTGAAGGACAAGAAGGATACCTGGATAACATTTACAATATTTCCTCTACAAGGGATGATTGCGTCAACCTGACAGCTGATGGTAAATAAAGTTGGTGAAGTATTAGTTCATGTTCATCAGACTCAAAAGAAGATCTAGAGAATTGGCAGAATTGACTACATGAAGTATCAATGAGGAAGTGTGCAAGCATCACGAAATCCCTATGACGGGTAGGTACTGAGGTATGTGATCTAGATACTTAAGAAGGATTACCTAACTTAGATACACTTCTTACATAATTTGAAGAAAAAATATTGGAACCGCAACGTTTGTTAGCCTTGGCTGTTGCATTGAAAGCTACACCTTCCAGGTGATTATTTGTTCATAAGAAATCTATTTCAGAATGGTCACAATGTTGACGAATGCTATAAATTATAGTTGGTGAAAATATTTCCTATACTAACTAGAAATATACGAGATTAACGAATCTTTTTTACCACATTGAAAATTGTAATGCGACATGGAGGACATCGTCGCGACAAAAATGGGTTAATTAGTTCATACATACTTTGGGCATGATACAAAGACACTGGTTTATATCAATTGAGCTGCAACCAGGAGCAGTAGAATGGGAAGATCTAGATCCTAGTTTCACACATACTTTTATCTTTCTTGATGATAGTCCAATGGTTGATGCTTCTCTACAAGTTATCATAACCAATATTTTTGAAGACATCCCTATTCCGATGTCAAGTTTTCCTTAGGGAAGTGCGACAGTTCAGAATTAGATGGAGTTATAACATAATTGGTGAGCCTGAAGATGATGATCTACATGATATACATATTCTTGAATCAGAAGATAGTCTAGCAGTGGAGGGATCATACTTATCAAGTGATATATTTATAAATCCCCTAAAAATAAAGAAGGTGGATATCAGTTCTCCAGAGAATCCAAAATTTGCCAATAATTGGGACTATTGGGATGATGATACAGTAGGGAAGATTACAGATTTACTGCATGAGTTCTAGGATCTATTCCCACGTAAGTTCTAAAAAATTAAAGGGATTGTTGTTGATCCATGAGAAATGAACCCCCCCTGAATCTAAATGCAAAATTTGTCAAACAACGGGCATACAGACTAAATCCCACATATAAGGAGAATGTCAAAACAGATTTAGACATAATTCTAGAGTTGGGAATTATTGAACCTATCGAGGATTTAGAATGGATCATCCCTATGGTTGTCTAACACAAGAAAACTAGTGAAATTTGTATTTGTGTCAACCTACGTAAACTGAATGATGCTCGCATGCATGGTCCATTTCCTACACCCTTCACATATGAAGTATTGGAGAGTGTAGGAGGGAAAGAAGTGTACTCATTCACTAGTGGATTCTCCAGGTACCATCAAATAAGTATGGCAGAATAATATTGACACAAAACCACTTTTGTGATAGAATGGGATTGCTTCCAATTTATGGTAATGCCCTTCGGACTCAAGAATTCGCCTGCAATTTTTTCTAGAATAGCAGTAGCTTCTTTTAAAGACTTTATCCATAAATTTATTGAGGTATACTTTCATGATTGGATGGTCTATGTTCTAGTTAAAGATCATATTGAGAGTCTTAGAATGATGTTGGATCGTTGTAGAGAATTCCATATTTCTCTCAATTTGAAGAAGTGTATTTTACGCACTCCTTTTGGTATTTTGTTGGGTCATGTGGTATGTCGAGATGGAATATTGATGGACCCCGCCAAGATTGAAATTATTGTCGAATTAACCCCACCCATATTAGTTAAATAGTTGAGAGCTACCTTGGGACATACTAGGTATTACTGGGTATTGTTGCTGCAACTGCTTCCCCCAAAAAAATTTACATTTTAGGACCCTCCTTCCATCTTTATTTCTTACACTTGTTTCTCAACTTAGATAAGTCCCCTTGCATACATATTTTTTTCTAAAAGCTTGAGCAGAAGAACTTTTCTAAGCCCGAAGTGTCATTTTGGTAAAAAAATCCTTAGGCGTGACCTTGGAAACATGCCTTACATAAAATGTTTGTTTTCATTTTCTGATTAATGGTTGAGAATCGCTCCGACATAGATCAACGGTCTAGGAAAATAGCGAAAGCGGAAAAGATCAAGGTTCGGTTGTGAAAAGTTAACGCTCCACTTTCCGCTTTCCACAGTTCGAGATCAGATAGACCAAACGTTTTTTGTTCAAATCAATGACTCTGAAAGGTAAAAAAGGAAAAGTGCGGAGGCGGAAAGTTAAAGTTTAAACTTCATGAGAATTTGAAAGTCCACTTTCCAAAAGGACGAAAAACGGAAAGGCAGAAGCGGAAAGTTAAGGTTTCATCTTCCTGAAAGATAGAATTTTCATTTTTTGATGTCCTCCTCCCGGAAGTTAGGAAGTGGAAATACGGAAGCTGAATGTCAAAGTTTGAACTTTGTGAAAATTTGGAAAACCTGTTTTATGATTTTCTCTTTATAGAAATGTGGAGGCAGAAAGGGGGAAGCAGAAATTTTATATTTGAACTACGTGAATTTGGAAAACTCACTTTCCGATTTCTGCTTTACGCAAGTGCAGATGCGGAAAGGTGTAAGCAGAAAATTTAAATCTGAACTTCATGAATTTAGAAAACCCGCTTTCCTATTTCCTCCAACTTAATCGTTCAGATATTTTTTTGCATAAGGCCAATGGTCTAGAAGGATCCCGCAGCAAAAGGAAGAATTGGAAGGGTGGAAGCGAAAAAATTTGTCAGGGATGCATGATCTAATGGATAAATCAAATCTAATCCATCCTTGAGATGATCTTAGTTGTTCAATCTCTATTTTGGTTTTGACTATGAATCATTGGGGAAATTGAGATTTTTCCTCTCAAAGATTAAATTAGATAAAATTGATTTCCTAACAGGGCTTTAGTCATCATGTTTTTGTTCTATTTAATAACCAACATGTATCACTAAACCTGCAATTTAAAATATTGTGATTAGTTGCGGTATCATTGGCGAATCACTGTTGTTTAATATACAGGAGAAGCTTTACATAATATTTTGAAGTTTATTTCCAGATCATATGTATCTCTCTGTTATGGAGAGAAATTCTGTTACAGAGAGAAATTCCTATGGCTTGGGGTACCACAACAGACAGCTTGACTCCAGAAATCAATCTTTCCCAATATGCAATAGAAATAAAATGTCTAACACTAAAGGATCAGACCTCGTACCTTATTCCGGATGGTTGAAGTAGATCCCCGTTGAGCTTTCCAATCTTCAACTTGAATGGATATAATACTTCCTCAACAACAAGTAAACAATACAAGCATACTATATATCATGGTGTTAGATCTATTCTAGCATATATAATCCATAATGCAAAAGCATTTGACATATTCCAATGGATACAATATCTAATCAAATACACATCATTGGACAGGAAAAGATAGTTCTTATTAATATAAATCATAGATTACAAGATAGATACAACCTCTGATGGCACGTCTGCGAACCGGAGAAACTGAATCCCCCACTTGGGCCTCCACCACCTCAATCCTCCATCTCACGATAGCAAGCTCACTAGCAAAAGGCAAGCTTGGGAAGAACACAACAGTGCTCCAAGGGACAAAGGGATGCAAACTCAAGTACAAATTCCGTCAACAATGGACTATAGTTTCTTTGCTCTCAATCTCTCTATATGCCTTCAATGTACTAAGGGGTTCCTTATATAGCTTCACAAGGGATAATGAAGGGTCGAATCTGAGCGATCTCAAGGAATATGGAAGGCCAGGAGTCGAATGAGTCAGATCCATGTCAAGGAAAACTCCAAAAGGATTTGGATTATGCACACATCCCGATGTACGCGGTTATAGGGGTCAAACCCGCGTATGTACGCGGTTATCGGGTAAAAAGCCGCATATATCATTTTTCATATAGTTTTAGGGATGATCAAGGAAACATAAAAGGGTAAAAAATAGTCCATGGGGTCTAAAGAGTCTGCAGCAGGACAGTGGAAGGCCATACAAAGTGTGATTCACCTAGAGTGGTGAAATCCGCTATAACAGATGCCCCCTAATGTGTGAGGTCAAAGGGGTCATACGATGGCCGAAATACATTATAATTCCATCCTAGAAGTGGCGTGATGAAGGATCCCAAATGGAAAACCAGCCTCCCAATCAGCATAGTACAATAATCCAACTCTGCATATAACTGCAAGTACATATAGCAGTCCCGGATACATAAGAGTACAATGGCCATGAATAGGCATGATACATGATATCACATATGTGGTCATCGCCATGTACAATATACATAGATCAGAATCTCCATGATGAAGATATACAAAGGACCATGATCTCCAAACTGACTGAAGATATATAATAGATCAAGATCTCCATAGTGGCTGGAAATGTCTGACATACACTTGAATGAAGTCACGAGAGCTGAAATCTCATGAACATTGGCACGATCAAGGAGGTAGCATATACGAGATGCCACCAGTCTGGAAAGTCTTCTACACAAACCGCTATGAGTACATGTCCTAATATGCGAAGAGAGGTGTCGAGGTCAAACATAGTAGTCCATCGTCTGATTATCGGTCATTGATGTATACCGTTAACAGACGCGATATTACCCACTGATAATGAAAATGGGAATCAAGGTACTAGAGTGCAAACTAAAAAGTGTGAATAGATGTGTTGAGTTCGAACACTTGAGAGAATCCATCGATCAGGGGACATTGATGTATTCCCAAGAAACTGTCGATGGCGAGAGAACCTGCCACTGATGACTGCAAGTCTCAAGGAACTCAAAAGGACTCTAGATCCCAATCCCAGAATAAATGATCTGAAGTCGATGGGATGAAATTCGCTGGAAGGAGGGCATTAACGTATCCCCTATCATCCAACACAAGGTACTCAGCAAAGCTGTATAATATGGAAGGACTCGATCAAAAGGTGCACGAACCAGTAACTATACCGAGAATGACCGACATGCAAAGTCAAGATAACTAAGGAATGGCCGACACAGGTTTCAACTTCCTTTGAACAAGAGCATAATGGTGTATGGTGCCTGAATGAAGGTAGCATAGACTCGATATACAAACTGGGACATCTCTGTGACACAGGAGGCATCAACAGAAGCTCCATAGGGACTGGAAGCTTAACCAGTCGGTGGAGATAAACTCAGATAAACGAGTACAGCTCCTAAATTCAAACTATAACCCAACCAATGGATGTGATATACAGTGCTCTGTTCGAAGGCGACACGACTCGACAGCTACCAAAGACAACATCTTTCCTTGTCCGGCTTTTTGGTTTTTTGATTTTTTTTTTGGACTTTTTCAGTTATTTGAAAATCTTGAAAAAAGAATAAAATGGCTTTATAGTTACAAACTAGGAGGAGACAAGTGTCATAAGGGAAAACAAACTAGTTCCAAGCAGTGGAACATACCTATGCTCAATGTAAGGATACATGTGTAGGATATCGATACTTGGGGGAAAATCCCCTCCCGGTAAAAAGGGAAATCTAGCTGCGAAGGATATAAAAAATGGCTCTGCATGGCTCGACATGAGACAAGCTTGGGCTGTATGGCTGAAACGAAATGCCAGGGGAGCCGGCATAAAGCTCAATAAGGCAGGAAAAGCTCACGATAATGCATTCACAACATAACATAAGGGAGTCCTGAGGGAAATAGGCCAGCATAAGATCAAGAGGAGTATGAGGCTCTTGTGAAATGTCATTGCAATACTATACAACGGACTCTCGGACCTAAGAGAGGACTCACAGCATGGGTACCAAATGCAAAAGGGATCTAACTAGGACACCCATGTATAGGAAATCTCTACCATTCACATAGTACCACTTCTAACAGCAGCATGAAGGTTCCGTGATACCATGGAATGGGTTCATACCTAAGGTTAAGATGGAACGGTCATAAGGCAATGCATAAGTGCAAGCGGATGTGAAATCCTAACCTATATGCCAGTTTAGACATAATACCTGTGACAGGCACGAACGGTTCGAAACCTCGGAGAGAGTGTACAAAACATGGACCCTACATGACAACCATATTAGTCCAAAACAACCCAAAATAGTCAATAAAGAATCCAAACTATAGGATATAGGGAGGAATGATCATCACAACAGCACCCAAAGGAAACAATGCGGTGAACGATGAGACATAAAAAGGAAACTAAGGTGTAGACCCAACGTTCATGCATACACTACCACCCCAGTGAGGGTGACCACTGGTGTAAAGACCGAGCAAAGGGAAAAAATCCTCCACAAATGGAGTAGAGGATGGAAGATGACCATTTCCAAATATATGAGCACGGTAAGGGGCTGCGATGCCCCCATGTCTGACACCAGGGTCCATACTAGGACCAAGACAGGTGATAGGATACCAAACATGTCGAAAATAAAAGGACCTGAACTCAAGAGAGAATAAATATATTCAAGTCATCACGATCCCAAAGGCCAACTAGCGCACAAAGAGCACACTCCTAAGAAAATATACAGCCAAAATACAAGAAAACCAAGGGGAGGATATGTGAGCTCCCGAATGCAGCAGGTATGTCTCGCCTAGGAGAGTGTCGAAACTCCCATACACTACAAGCGGAGGTACGTAACCAATTATAGTGGCCCTCAGCTTCAACGCATATAGCGACAGTGATGTCCGACCTTTACCTGGCTGGGACACCCGTAGAATAACCCCTGCAAAGTACCCCCTCGATATCCTAGGTAAGGAAACTAAGGTCACCTCAATATAATCAAAGCTCAGGTGGACAGTCGCAGGCGGGATTGACCATATGGGCAGGGTAGCAAAGCCCGAAACTCTCGAAAGAGCCCCCAGATATGAATACAATCCTGGAAATATCTCCGGTGCTACTCAGTTATGACTAGGGGTCATCCCAATCAATAACCGCTCATACTGCCTCATGCTTAACTCCCTTTTGAGAGGAGGATCCTGAGAAACACTGGTTATATCAAGGATTTCACACACTCACCTGGACATACACCTAGATGTTGTTGTTTAGTGATCTTGGAGAATTGACTTACAATGAACTATTCCAAGATCCTAAAACCTAATCTTGTTGGTGCACCCTAGAAAATAAAAGAGTGTAGTTCATTTTAATTTAGCATTGATTTTAATTGGCTGTAATTACTCAAAGGGAAATGGCCGTGCAACTAGTGAAGTTATGACTCAGCAGTGAAGTAAA
>LPNX011020290.1:238533-271922 GCA_001517045.1 Pseudotsuga menziesii
AAAACAAAAGGAAAAATGACTAAAACTACTTTCAAAGAAAAATCAATGAAAAATGACTAAAACTACTTTCAAAGAAGCATCCAACAGACAACATCAGACCCAAGGAAGACCCAACCACACTCACAACCCACCTAGCAACTTCCCACAACATCAAACTCACCAAAAGGGAGGATGTACACGACTGTATAAAGAACAACTGTGTATGTACGCGACTTTTAGCCAAAAATTCGCGTATGTACGCGACTTTTAACCAAAAATCCACGTATACAGAGAAGGCAGTGGTAAAAAGCAGGTCAAGGCCAAACCAATAAAGGGGAGTGTCAATGGACAAACATACTATAACATGCAACACAGAAACAGGGAGAAACAGAGAGCAAGCCAAGAATATCAAGCCCATTGTGCCCGCAAATCCCCAAATAAAAACAAGGAACATCCCCAGTGGAGTCGCCAATTCTGTTACGGAGAGAAATTCCTATGGCTTGGCGTACCACAACAGACAGCTTTGACTCCAGAAATCAATCTTTCCCAATATGCAATAGAAATAAAATGTCTAACACTAAAGGATCAGACCTCGTACCTTATTCCGGACGGTTGAAGTAGATCCCCGTTGAGCTTTCCAATCTTCAACTTGAATTGATATAATACTTCCTCAACAACAAGTAAACAATACAAGCATACTATATATCATGGTGTTAGATCTATTCTAGAATATATAATCCATAATGTAAAAGCATTTGACATATTCCAATGGATACAATATCTAATCAAATACACATCATTGGACAGGAAAAGATAGTTCTTATTAATATAAATCATAGATTACAAGATAGATACAACCTCTGATGGCACGTCTGCGAACCGGAGAAACTGAATCCCCCACTTGGGCCTCCACCACCTCAATGCTCCATCTCATGATAGCAAGCTCACTAGCAAAAGGAAAGCTTGGGAAGAACACAACAGTGCTCCAAGGGACAAAGGGATGCAGACTCAAGTACAAATTCCGTCAACAATGGACTATAGTTTCTTTGCTCTCAATCTCTCTATATGCCTTCAATGTACCAAGGGGTTCCTTATATAACTTCACAAGGGATAATGAAGGGTCGAATCCGAGCAATCTCAAGGCATATGGAAGGCCAGGAGTCGAATGAGTCAGATCCATGTCAAGGAAAACTCCAAAAGGATTTGGATTATGCACACATCTCGATGTACGCAGTTATAGGGGTCAAACCCGCGTATGTACACGGTCATCGGGTAAAAATCCGCGTATATAATTTTTCATATAGTTTTAGGGATGATCAAGGAAACATCAAAGGATAAAAAATAGTCCATGGGGTCTAAAGAGTCTGCAGCGGGACAGGGGAAGGCCATACAAAGTGTGATTCACCTAGAGTGGTGAAATCCGCTATAACACTCTCATTATGTCTTCTTATGTATCATGGGTACTATTGTTTTCCAAGTTAGGATGGCCGATTGCAAGATCGACTAAAGGTTGCATCTTTAGATGGCTGAGATTCATGGCAGATCAAGATCTACGGTCCTGAAGAACTCTGTTGTTTTAACATGCAAGGACAAATAATTTTCTCATATCGGTGGAATGGCGTAGGACCTGCAATTTTCAATGGCCAATATCAAAGGTGGAATTAGATCTATGGTGGGTGTTATTTTTGTTGATTCAATATTCTCATGGAAATTAAATTTTGAAATATGTGGAATTGGTTAAAGGGATGCACCTTTCAACGACTAATATCTACTCAGAATTAGATCTACGTTGGGTGTGCATTTCGCTGATTCAATAAGCATGGGGAAATGAACTTTTGAAATCTGTAGAATTGGTTAAAGGGATACATCTTTCAATGACTGAGATCTACTTGGAATTAGATATACAACAGAGAAAAATTCCGTTGATTCAACATGCACGGATTAATGAACAATTGAAATATTCAAAATCTTGTAGACCTCGCACCTTTGAACGTCGAAGATCTTGGAGGAAAAAGATCTACGGACCAGGTTGATTTCACAATATGAACTAGCACGGAGAAAGTCACAATGGAAATCTATGGAACTGGTTAAAAGTATGCATCGTTGGATGGTTAATATTTCTCATAGACCAATATCTATGGCTAACAATGATTATGTTAATCCAAGGTCTTATTGTTCACCAGGAAAATGGACGAATCGTAATTGGGAATTTTTTAGATCAATGATGGAGATTTGCTCTAATATTAAAAAATGCAGGAAAATAAAAGAAACATGTATTTCCAGTAGGGAAAGGCCAGTATAGATTTATTTGTCTTATGAAACCTTTTGTATTCATCCAGGTGGGCAAACTTAAGCCTAGCTTGGGAATCTCCTAGGTGACGGATAGAGATAGTATAAATAGGGATGTAGAGCGCCATAGAGGAAATTTTTTGCTGGCAAAACAATGTTGGACTATTTTGTAAAAGATCTAACTCTTTGTTAATAAGAAGGATCATTTTGCTAGAACAAAGGCCTGCACAGAGATTTAATCAGGATGTGTGGAATGCATACTGTACAACTATTTCGGCTTGCTTTTGTATATCATACAATGAGATTGTTCTAACCTCCTGGAACTATTTATTTTGTCATGAATGGTCTGTGGTCTATAAAAATGTCTGTGATGATAGGGTAATAAATGGTTTAATTATATCAGAGCTATCTTTGGTATTCTTTCTGTTGTAAATGTGATTATTGTATTGATACAGCTATCTGTTAGACTTATATGAACATTTGCAGTATAATACTTTGAACTCTAAATTTCCTCCCTATAGGGATATAATATATTAGTTTTAGATTTAGGTTAGATATGCATTTAGATTAGGCACATGCATATCATCCTTTAAACAAGAAAATCATATAATAGTGGACTGGGTTGTAACCAGTAAAATATTTAAACAAATTAATCTACGGTGGTCGAAACCATGAACCAAACAGATTCCCCACACCAAATAGTGGACGATCTAATTGGGATTGTTTACCAGGGATAATCCCTATTGTTTGGTACCTGGGTTTCCAGGAATCAACAGATGGTCTATGGTATAGTTAAAGATCATATTGAGAGTCTTAGAATGATGTTGGACCGTTGTAGACAATTCAATATTTCTCTCAATTTGAAGAAGTGTATTTTATGTGCTCCTTTTGGTATTTTTTTTGGATCATGTGGTATGTCGAGATGGAATATTGATGGACCCAGCCAAGGTTGAAATTATTGTCGAATTAACCCCACCCATATCAGTGAAACAATTGAGAACTACCTTGGGACATACTAGGTATTACTGAAAATTTATCCAGGGTTATGCCAAGGTTACAACTCCAATGAAAAAGTTGTTACACAAAGATGTTAAATTCCAATGGAATGAGAAGGGACAAAAGATCCTAGATCTCCTCAAGAACAAGATGGTCTCAGCTCCTATATTGGTATTTCTAGATTGGATGAAAGAATCACATGTACATGTTGATGTGGAATGTGTCATGTAGTACTTTCACAACAAGGTAAGGGTTCTCTTAATCACCTCATTTCATTTTCCACTAGAAAACTATCGACGATAGAAAGGAATTATACCACGGCTGAGAGGGAGGGACTTTCTATGGTATATGCTCTCCAGAAATTTTGACATTATTTGTTGGGAGCTCATTTCAAAAATTTTACAGACCATTATGTATTGAAATACTTGGACAATAAGCCGGTATTGGGGGATAGATATTTTGATGGCTTCTCCTATTCCAAGAGTTTTATTTTGAAATAATTGTGAAGCCAAGATGGATGAATGCAGGACCTAGCCATATGTCGAGGTTAGAAAGTGGTGAAAAAACTACTAGTATAGATGATAATATTCCTGACACACAATTATTTGCAGTAAAAATGATTGATGATCACTACAAATACATTGTACATTTCTTGACTATAAGGTATGCACCAGAAGGATTCAATATAGCACAAAAGAAGAAACTAGTTGTAAAAGTTACAGAATTCCAGCTAATCGTTGGGAAATTATATAAGATGGGACTAGATGAAATACTCCATCGATGTGTCTTGGAACATGAGCGACCGATGGTTTGAATGAACAATGTGTTGGTGTCGTAGGAGGCTACAATGCAGGAAACGAAACAACACACAAGATTTTACCGGAAGGATTATGGGGGCATACTCTTCATGCATATTCTCAAGATTATTTTCACAAATGTGATATTTGTCAACATGTTGGGAAAAACTCACGAGGATATGAAAGGTCATTGGTACCACAAGTAACTTTTCAAGATTTTGATACATGGGTTGTCGACTTTGTGGGTCCCATTAACCCACCATGAAAATGGATGGGTGCATGATATATAACCACTATGACAGACTATTTAACTAGGTGGACCAAACCAGCAACAGTCAAATATTGTACTATCATAACTGCTGCAATATTTCTATTTGACCATGTTGTGACCAGGTTTGGATGCCCAAAAAAACTGATAATTGACCAAGGTACACACTTTATTAATCAGCTGATTGAAAAACTAACTAAGGAGTTTCAGATTCAGCACCGGAAGACAATGCCATATCACCCATAAGAAAATGGCGTTGTCAAAGCATTTAATAAAATCTTAGAGAATGCATTGACTAAAATCTGCAATATTCAGATGGATGATTGGGATCACAAGATACTCGTAGTCTTATGGGATTATCGCACCACATGAAAAAAGATGACAGGACACACCCCATTCAGATTGGTTTATGGACAATAGGTTTTTATGCTGCTAGACTATATTGTACTTAGTCTTAGAATAGTTGCAATTACTAAGATGAAAAATGTTGGCGCGGTTGAATAAATATTATCTCAACTGGTACAGATGGAGGAAGATTTTTTTATTTCAATTAATCATCACTATGTCGAGAAGGAACAACATAAGGCTTGGTATGAACCACATATTAAGTTCAGACAATTTCAGATAGGTGATTTTGTCCTCCTATATGACAGTAAATTTTTGAAACATCCTAGCAAGACTCGAACACATTGATTGGGAGCATACTTTGTCATTCGTGTCACTTATGGTGGTGCGGTCCAGTTATAAAAATTAGGTAGTACACCCTTTGAATGGATGGTGAATGGAAGTTGGATAAAACGTTATCAGGATAGTCATACTTCACTCGACTAAAAAGGTAGTGGCTATGAAAAAAAATATTGAAGTTTTGTATACACAATTACAATTTTGTTGCAAGTTTCAATTCTGTCGCAAGACAAACTTCTATTGTAAGATATAGTTGGATTGAATTTAAGTGGAAGTAGCAGGAAATTTTGACCGCATGTTTTTTGTCAAATCTGTAATTAATTCCTAATAAATGCTTGCTTCTACGGAGAGTGAAGTGATGTCTAGAATGGTGGTTTATCAAAATGATTGGAAATACTTCCCTATTTGATAGGATTAGCCACCACATTTTTTATTTATTGAAAAACCACGTGATTGAAAGACTTAATACATGGGGAAGCCTATTTCATTCTCTAATAGAACTTTGTTACTCATTATATCAAATTGTTAAGTTTTTTGAGCCGCAATATCTGTCCACAAACTATTTGAATTCGGGTGTTGTTATTATCGACATCCCTTTGTCAAGTACAAGCATTTTTCAAGGTTCATGTATGTAGGTTCCTAGTTCCATACCCATTATCAAAGAAGCACCATAGATTGTGTCAAGAACTGTCCCTGTCAATCCACCAAGAAGGAAGTGGACGGTTGTTCACATAGTTTTTCCTAAGCAAAGGTTCAAATCCACACATGATGATGAAGCCTCAAGATCTGGTTCAGCAGAAATATTACCATGATACATTCCACCAATAAAGGATGATGCTCCTAATTTATTCTTCCACAATAATTCTAAGTACCCACTGGTCAAGCCATCCATCCCAAAAGGCATGCATGTTATGGAGGATATTCTGCCAATTTTGAAGAATCTTGCATTCGCAGATCATGATTGGTGTAAGTTTCCTGAACTATAGATGTCATGGTACATGAAAAATGTTCAACTCATTGGCATGGGTCCTATTCAATTGTTTTCTATGAAATGGGCTCAAGGATTGGAAAAATTGGTCATTTTTTCGTTAATGCATATGCCACATTTTGGTCGCACTGCGGAAGTCAATACATGTGTGAAGAAACTATTAGTCTACGTCCATGGAGGTTTCCTATGGCTGGATAGTCATATTTTGGTAGAATTTGACTTGATTTCTTCCATCACTGGGATGCCTAAGGTAAGGGTTGACCCAACACCGTTCCTTACTAGAAAGGAGCAGGATTCAGGCCTAGTCAGGTGGATGAAGGAGAAATACAACCTTGCATGAGATAAGAGGGGATTTTCCATCGCCTCTATCAATTATATAGGTGTTCGGTTCTCAGTAAAATTTCTCTCTAGCAAGCTACTCAGAAATATGCGACCAAACTAGTGCACTATTGGTACCATCGTTGCAGCAAAGAACTGTGCATCTGGAAATAGATGAACTAGTCTACCTATTTGCTAAATGAACTGTTGACAGACTCAATTAATTCCAAAGAAAAATTTAATCCATTTGCTTACTCATCGCTGCTAATTTTTATTTCTTTTGTCACGTGGGATGAGCCACTAAATTATCAGGGGATGGGTGTTCCTATTCCATGTCGAGGGGTGAAATACCATAACCTATGGTATGAAAAGAAGAATAAGCGCTGCCAAATAGAAAACAACATTGAGTTCTATTTACATGTTGATGCACTAAGGCATCACATTGGAAACCAATTTCGTATTGTCGCATAAACTGTCCAACGGTACTGGAATGTGATCATATATTTTTTTCAAGGATCACCATATCTATTTGAAACCATGACAAGACCCCCAGCATCAATGGCTTACCACCATTTTTTGGATAACATGGGAAGAAACTATAATAATTGTTCAGGATTGGCCCGAGTAATGGAAGCAACATGTTGCAAATGACCAAATATTTGCTGAGACTGATCCACAACATGAAGGAATATCAAGAACCCAAGGAAGATACCACCAAGACAAACAAATCCTAACTAGCTCCCCCTATGAAAGAAAGGAATAATCCATTTCAACACCGACGGATCTTGAATTGGGAGAAAAGAGGAAAGCATCTGCAAAAAAAAACAAGAAGAGTCACAAGAAATAAAAGGTTGTTAAATCCTCCACTGGTGTTGGCCTTACAGATGATGATTATAATTTAATTGTTGATAGAATGGAAAAATTTGCTAATGAAACTCACCAAATAATTGATGCGTGGAATACAGAGTTGGTGGAAGGAATCACTGATTTGTTGCAGAATCTCTACATCGTAGTAAAATAAGTGAGGGTAGCATTTAGTCGGCACCCATTACAGTCGCAGTCATAATCATGGTCATATTCGCAAGAAGTCAATCCTTCTAAGGATATCCCATTTGAAGTATTGTTACCTCAATAGAATTGAAATGTACAAGTGTCACCTAAAGCACTTGAATGGGTCACACCTAAACATAATAACATGATTAAGGACATTGGTCATGTGAGCGTCAACCTATCCATGATACCCTTGTTTATATTGCACAACATTCAGCAGGCTCCAGTAAATGATATTAAGGCAATAGAACATACGGTATATGAACCGCTAAAGAATTCAAAGAATACCATGTATTCTCTCCATACAAAAGTGCAGGAAATAGAACAGAAGACACAAAGATGGTAGTAGGATAGACAAAGACTAGAACAAGTTTTCGCGTTCACCTTCCATTGAACCAAGATGATATTCAAGATCGATCAAAATTAAAGTATTCAAAATTTGAATAGAATCTTGTAGATGTGTATAAATTGACGATATCTTTCCATCGATGTTTGTTTCAACTCAAACAAACTCCAGCCGTGAAATATATCGCGTTCTCAATTTATAGCAAAACAAGTAAATTTGGAAAAAAAAGGTGCCATGTGGCACCACTATAAGAGTGACACATGTCATGTTCAGTGCTAACATGAAACACTCATAGAGAACCATGTGGCAGGTTTCATTCTAGTTGGTAGTGTTTAGTTGGTAGGTTCGTGGCACAGTTGGCATCTAGTGGGCAGACACATGGCCCAATCAGGGGACTCCATGTGGAAATCCAATTGGCCATCCAGTGGTTTCAGTTACAAAAAATTATTGATGGACAAGGTATTTCAAACCCTGACCTCTCCTCCACTAAAGTATCCATGTTATCCTCCTATCCAGGATTCTCTTCGATGGTTCTTAACCCTATGTGTCACCGCTTCTATTTAAAGTTGATTGTATTATTATTTTAAAAAAGGGTGGGACCGAGGGCTAAGCCCTCATCCCCATGTGTAATGTATATGCCATATAATATGCAACAAAACACAACACAAGCAGACAATGGAACCAAGAGACAACAATCATACCACATGCTAAAACAAATCACAATAAGAGGAGAGGTATTCAGGTTTGAACCTGTGACCTCCTCCCAGAATGCCAACATTTTCAACCAATGCACAAATTTTGCCACTAGTTAAGGATGTGCACTTATATTGGTTTTAAGTTTGATTTGGGGCATATTCAATCCCCCAATATGGGCACATCTATGCCAAAATTTTACATTCTTTACACTATTTTGTTATATGGTTTTTAATTTGTCATAAATTTTGGGATTGCTATATTTTTTATCCATTTAAAAATGGATCTTTATCCCATTTAAGTGGGTTCAAATATTTGTAAATCCCATTCAATTTTGGGATAAGTTATGAAACTTTGGGCTATTTAAACCAATGTAATTTACCATGTAAAGGAATTGAAGATTTGGAGAGTGAATGGCATAATGTCAGTATGCCTTTGTAAAGGATTTGTAAACTTTGCTCATTTTGTAAGAGGATTTTTATCCACTCTTCAGAGATTTTGGTGAGTGAGAAGACTTAATTTTTTAAGCCAAGTCTCTTTGTAGAAGTTTTGAAGAAGGCATTTTGTACATTTTCAAGCATTTTGAATACTAATAAGATCGGTCCTCATTGGATTTGGACCGAAGACATAGTCCTTCAAGGATGAACTCTGTTATCATATAGTGTCCACATTCTTATGGTTTGCATTATTTGCTCATTTATATCCATTCAGTTATTTTTAAGCCTTTGATAAGCTTATTATTTAAATATTTTTTTACAAGTTAACTAGTTTAAGAATTCACATACAAATTCAAGTGTTAGTAGATCATGTCATTTTCATATCATGTTTGGTATCAGAGCAGGATAACCAGGGAATTGCAGAGTGTGAATGTTAACTAGATCAAGGCTTAAGCGAGTTTAAGGAAAACTTGAGACTTTTAATCCATAGATTGGGCGTGCACATCGAAGAAAGAAAATGGAATATGAAGACTATCAAGAAGAATATAATAAGTATTTCCACAAGGCTTTCTATCATATGGAAGATGGGAAAGAAAAATAATTTGAATATTATCAAGAGAGATTGGAAAAGAAGAAAAAGAAGAAAAAGAAGAAGGAAAAATCATAGAATAATGCTTTATTGAACCAGGGAAAAGGAGGAGACCCTCCTAATCCTCCTTCTCCATCTTCTTCTTCCTCTTCGCTCCAGTACTGCTTCTTCAAATCCAAAGAAACAACCTGAGAAGACTAAGTCTGATTTACCTTATTTGAAACTTTATATTAAGTTTTATTTGACTACATATAATGGTGAACTTAACGCAGAAAAGATGGGTGATTGGATCATCTAGATTGAGGTGTATTGCAAGATCTAAAATCTTGGAGATGATAGTACAAAGATCCAACTGGATACTCTTCATCTGGAAGGAACTGCACTCATCTAGTGGGAGAGTAACACACAGGAAGACCTCCTTAAAAAAGGTAAAATTATTTATTCCTAATATGATTTTACTGTTGCGTTAAAGAAGCAATTCTACCCATTAGGTTAAATACAACAAGCCATAATGGATGGGAAAAACTTAAGGAAATGTAAATTTCATGGTGTACAAGAATACACTCAAGTTTTCAGAAAGAGAGCTTTGATTTTGGGTATACCTATTTACACTCAAGAAACTATTTCCCAAGTTTATTGGAGGATTACATAGTTATTTGCATTATACAATACTTATATTTATTCCTAGTAGCCTTGATGAGGTATGTGTGCAAGATACGCACATTGAATCCAAAGGGAAGAATTGTCATGATAACATTTGCTCAATTTAATCCAGCCAGTGGGAAGAAGGTAAGGGAAAAGGGAAAGGTAAGCATGCATCTACAGTGAGGAAAGGTGATCAGAGGCCTACATGCTCAAATTGTCAAAAGAAAGGGAACGAAGAATAAAAGTGTTGGGTATTACATCCAGAATTGAAACCAAAGTTGTTTAAGTATCGGAAAGAGAAGCTAAAGGTCACAATTATCATTGAGGACCAGGGATCAGATTATGAAGATGAAACAAAGATAACAAACATAGGTGTTAACGGTAAATCTATTGTTGGTAATGATTCTAACATTCGTTCTTCATGTGCTTCTACTTCTAAATATCATGTCAATTCTAAGGATATAAAAAGGAATGCAGTGTTTCATATAAGGGTAATTACAAAACAAACTAATATTGACACACTCACAGATAGTGGATCTCAAGGTAATCTCATTTTAGAAGAAATAGTTAAGAAGTTGGGATTAACAACAAAACCACACAAAAAATATTATCCATTATGTTGAGTATGCAAAGATAAAAGATTACAAGTAACAAAGAAATGTGATCTAAAGTTTGCAATAACATCCAAGTTTGTAGATGAAGTTGAATTTGATGTGGTTCCACTAGATATCTGTGGAATTTTGTTGGGTAGCTTGTATTTATACCATCGAAAGGAAATTTTCTATAGAGAACATAATTGGTATCATTTTTTTTAAGAAGGAATTGAGTATATAGTACATTCACATTCATTTAAAAATGGAATACCAGGGAACTACACAACAACTAAAAAGGGTCATTAATGCAAGTCGAAATTTAGCACTTATGTCTATGCAATTTAAGGAAGTAAAGAATCCTAAGCATGAAAAGGAAATGTCGTTGCATCACAATATATCTATTATGGTTGATGATGTTCCTATGATAAAACATGAGCATGATGTGGCCACAATCTCTTTAATATGTTTAATTTTGATGTTCATCTTTCTATTGATTAGCAGTATATGGTTGGTTTCGACAATATTTAATGTAGATTTGGTTGAAAATGGCATTAATGTACTCAAAAATGTCAATGCAGTGTTGATTTTTATTATGATAAGTCAAATGTAGAGGTTCTAGGAAGAATGGACAAGTGATATGGGACAAATGAGATGAACATGTCCTCACTTGAATTCTGAATGATTCATGATTTTGGTGGTCCAAAAGCTTTTTAGTGGGAAGGTTTGATCCAATAAGTTATCCGATATTAATCAAAAGTAAAGTCTTCAAATTGTAAAAAAAATCTTGAAGCTATGCAAAGCTCAACGAGATCTTTCCAGCGACATTTTTCTCACCTCAAACAAACTCTGGATGTGAAAGATATCGCGTTCTGAATTAATGAAAAAATAGGTAAATTTGGAAAAAAAGGGTGCCACGCGGCACCATTGTAAGGGTGACAAGTGGCATGTACAACTCTAAAGTGGCACACTCACATATAACCATGTGATGGCTTGCAATTCAACTGGCAGTTCTTAGTTGGATGTTTCATGGCACAGTTGGCGTCCAGTGGGTAGACACATGGACCAATCGGGCGACACCACTTGGAGATCTAATTGGCCACCAATGGCTTCAGTTACCAAAAAATATTGGTCTCCAAGGGATTTGAACACCCGACCTCTCCTCTGCCAAAGTATCCATGTTGTCCTCCTGTTGGGTAAAAAAACTAACAAATTATAACAGATATCCAACGATTTAATTGTCAACCCAAATAAAGCATAGACTTGTGAGGTACATGCAAAATATATGCAGGGGTAGAGTGTCGTTGAACTTAATCTATAACCGAAATTAAAAATACGTGACTGAAATTGAATTAAGCTTGATAAAAACAGGAAATCACATGAAATAAACCTGATCTAAGAAAGCAGGAAATGACATGAATTAAACTGGTATAAAGCAAATCAACATTAACTTGTGAGCTCACATAAAATCTATGCTATCAATTCATAAATAGAACATAACTGGAAATCTATATTAACAACTCATAAGAAAGAAATTACTGAAAATCTATATTAACATGGGAGAATCAAAGAATGTGCATCAAGCATCATCTCCATTACATAATAGTCAAGAACCTATTCTGTGACTAGCTCTGAACTATTATCTACTTCAAACCACTAGAGAGGCCTCTAACCAAAATGAAGAGAGATCCCTCCTATTTATACATGAATTCAAGATAACTGATCATAATTACAGATCCACTATTCTCTCAACTTATCCCTCAAAATGCTCAACAAATCTACAACTCATCCCTTTAAATTCTCAACAGATAATGGATGAGATATTCTCTCCACATCTCCATGATCTTCTCCTTGAAGTTATCTCACATCTAGAAGATGAAATTCGAATATGAGGCTAGGTGGTCATTTTTGAGCTTATTAAAGTCTTCAAATACACCTGTAAACATCACCAAACTCATTCAACTTTAAAGTTTAATGAAAATATGTTATTTTTCTCAATAATTAACCACAAATTCACTCAAAATACTAAAAAATAAATTATTTGAAAAATGGTAATATAAACCCATATTTATTATGAAAGTGGTGAATATTATGGTTTTATGGAAGGATAAGATAGGAATAAGGTGAAAAATGGTATATAAAAGGTGAATAAAATGTGGTATTTTTGCGGCTCAACACCTCCTATCCAAGATTCCCATCAGTGTTTCTTATAACCCTATGGGTCACCACTTCTATTTAAATTGATTATATTATTATTTTCAAAAAAGGATGAGACCAAGGGCTAAGCCCTAAGGCCCATGTGTAATGTATATTCCATATAATATGAAACAAAATATAGGACCGGGGGACAATGGAACTGAGGGCCAACACTCATACCACATGCCAAACAAAATCACAATAAGAGGAGAGGTCCACGGGTTTCAACCTGTGACCTTCTCCCAACATGCCAATGTTTTCTACCAATGCGCCAAGCATGCCACTTGTTAAGGATGTGTGCATATATTAATTTTAAGTTTGATTTGGTGCAGATTTGATCCCCCAATATGGGTGCACCTATGCCACAAGTTTACATTATTTACACTATTTTGTTATACAATTTTTAATTTGCCATAAATTTTGGGATTGTTATTTTTTTTATCCATTTAAAAATGGATCTTTATCCCATTTAAGTGGGATCAAATATTTGTAAATCGCATTCAATTTGTGGATCATTATGAAACTTTGGGATATTTAAACCAATGTAATTTTCCATGTAAAGGAATTGAATATTTGGAGAGTGAATGGTATAATGTCATTATCCCTTTGTAAAGGCCTTGTAAGATTTGCTCATTTTGTAAGAGGATTTTTAGCCACTCTTGAGAGATTTTGGTGAGGGAGAGGAATTCATTTTTGAAGCTTAAGTCTCTTTGTAGTAGTTTTAAAGAAGGAATTTTGTACCTATTCAAGCATTTTAAAGACTAATAATACCAGTCCTCATTGGAGCTGGACTCGGAGACATATTCCATCAGGGTTGAACTTTGTTCTCATATGGTGACCACATTCTTATGGTTTTCATTATTTGTTCATCTATATTATTTCAATTAATTTTAAGCCTTTGATAAGCTTGTTATTTAAAGTTTTTTTTACAAGTTAACTGGTTTAAGAATTCACATGCAAATTCAAGTGTTAGTAGATTTTGTCATTTTCGAATCAGCCATGAAATTCTAAAAGTGGGAGTTACACTTGAAATGCTCCCAGAAGCTCAATTTATTAGGCTAGGGGAAGTGGTTTCCGACTTTCGCTAGTGCATTACAGAATTAGAAGCAAAGTTGCTTCCCAGTACACCCCCTGAAGTACTGGAATAGCGATGAAAGACAGTAAGTGAAAATGTATATCAAATTCACGAGGATGAGACACTTTGTGCCAAGGAATATGAGCATGTTTCTCATGCTTGGGAAGACCTTATGGACGATGAGGAACTGAAGCAAATAACAAAACACCTTCATACAACTGAGGAAAATCTAACCAAGTTAAGAAATTCACTGAAGACATTTCCATTGGTCGAGAAAATTAGCATGGATACTCACTTGAAAATATTATAGTAGCAAGTCTCCAAACTACAGACACAACGACAGTGTCGAAATAAACATGTCCCGGAACTCAAAGCCGATGCAAAACATGTTATGCAACCAAGTCCTAGAAATAGCATAAAAAGAGAAGAAATAGACAAGAATAAAGTAAGCCATGCCTTAGTAATGAATAATAGAGATAAATAGAAATCATCTTTGAGGGAGGAAACTCCTTGCACAATTTACTAAGTACACAAGACAAGACAATATACAATAATGACTAAAATGAAAATATCTCCTTCATATATATAGGAGACCAAGATGTACAATAACAACTAATAGACCCAAGACAACATGAATAATAGGTAATACACCACAACCTAGGGGGTAATAAGCCACCCTATAGGGGGGAATGTTCCCAACATTTAGGGCTTAACATGCTCCTCCCCTTCATAAAAGCATTGTCCTCAACGCTTGGATGCATCTGTATGAAGGAATTATCTTCCCATGTCGAATCCACTGCTGGTAAGTTCTTCTAGTTGATGAGGTACTCGATAATAGCATGATTTCGTAGTTATTCGGTCCTTATTTAAATGATTTGTTCAGGTTACCATATGATTTGTGCTTCTTCAAAACTCCATTGACAGTGATGTTGATATGCCTGTAGTTTTATCTTGTTTTATGACATCGTTGGGATTTGGAGAACTGCTTGTTGGTACTCGATGTGAGCTACCACTACTTAAACCATCTCATATATTTCATTCTTCTAGACATAGGGGTATTTGTAAGGTATGATGCTAGAAGAAGAGCTTCCCGTATTTACATTAATTTCATTTTTGTAATGAACATAAAATAAATATAATAATTAAATAAGTAATAATAAACAAAATTAATTATACTTAAGATGAAAGAACGTGACCTTTCATTCACAATTCACAAGCCTTATTTAATAGGTGGGTTATCAACCATTGTAATCATCTTATCTATCCTATCACCAATACAATACATTATTTATTATGGCTTATTCGATATTTCAAATATTTTGGTAATCTTTGTATGAGCGGATAATTATTCGCTTCATGTGGTATCAGAATGGACCTTCCTTGGGCCTCACTAATTTTAGGCTATTAGCCATCATATTGAGAGTTTATCTCATTTCTGGTCTTTGACCAAACCAAAAGGCCTTTCGCCATATACACAAAGAAGAAGAAAACAAATCTTACACAAAGAAGAAGAAGAAAAAAATATATTTAAAAAAAAAACATATCGCTGCAAAATTAAAGAAGATAATAAAATTAAATTAAAAAAATCGAAATCCGGGATGCACCATCCTGCGCATCCCATCTCCCTCACGCCGTTACTCTATTCCCTGCCCATCTCCTCCACCATTGTGCTCTCACGCGCTCTCCATCGTTCTTCCCAGGTTCTTCTCTCACCCACAGGTTCTTCCCGCACCCACCGCACTCAGCCCCACCGTTGCGTTCCCCCCATCATCCTCCATCCTTGCGATTCACCCCGGCATCTCCATCCTCCACCTCCTACGAGCTCCAATCTCCTCCATTGCATCCCATCGCATTCCTCCACACCCTTCCACAGTCGTCACTCTCCCCACTTCGCGCCATCCCTTTTCTCCTTCTCCTCTCCCCTCGCCATCTAGCTCCCCACCGTCCAACTCCTTCACCTCTCCCTTTGTCGTCCCTGCACTCCATCTCCTACGCACTCCCCATTCCACCTCCTCCATCCACCACCTCCTTGCCACCGCTCCTCCACCGACCACACGCTCCATCTCCACGACCCTGCACACAAACAAACATAACATATTATATAATATAATATATATATTATATTTATAATATATTACATTTATAATATTTAAATTGTTATTATATTAAATAATAATAAAACATTATTATATAATAATTAATTAAAGAAAAACAATAATAATATTAATTAAATAATTAATATTTATTATTAAAAAAAAAAAGACAATATAAAAAAAAAGAAAAGAAAAGGAAAATATTCTATCATCAAAGAAGCGAAAGAAGACAGGAATTCAAGACTATATATCATCGAAGAAACAAAATACAAGGAAGACTCGTTAAGAAATCGATAGCCATATATCATTAAAGAAATTAGAGACCATGGAATTCGATTTGCAACTACAAATAGAGAAATTAGAAGCCAAGCTAAAGTGTTATCAAAGAGATAATGAAGAGTTACGGGACATAAATACAAAATCAAAAATGTTGATTAAATTACATAAGATGCAAAAAGAGCGCAAGGAACAAAAAATTTCCGACCGGAAAAATAATATAGAAAATTTGTCTGCCCAAATTGAGAAATTAAAAGACGAAAGTGAGTTCGATCAGAAACAAAAAAATCAAGATATAAAGAAAGAAATAAGTGATTACGAATCATAAATAATACGCTTGTACAAAATGGTTAATGACAAAGATGAAGAACTGACACACATACGACAGAGATTAACAAATCAAGAATCAGTGGTTGACCAGTATCGACAACAGATAAAAGTTCTTCAACAACAAAATAGATACTCTAAAAAAGAACACAAGCTGGAGATTGCAAAGAGTAATAAAACAATATCCCACAATTCTGAAGAAATTTTCAAATTAAGAAATCATAACAAAACACTGATTACAAAAATAAAAAAAATTGAAAAACAGTAGTAAGAGAGAACACTCTGGTGAAGACCTCAAAGGAAAAATACTGGAAAAGAAAGAAGAAAACCAGTGTCTAAATAATCGTAATCAGGAACTACAGAATCATATCAAGGAGTTATAAATTGAAAAAAAATCGCAAGATGAAAGAATCGAAAAGATTCAGAATCATAAACAATCTACTGGAAAACCAAGAAGCACAATCCAGGAGAATGCATCCAAAAATCAAATCGAGGAAGTGAAGACAGTCCTCACCGCAATCCAAAAGAAAGAAGAACAAACAACATCTACACCTTACAGACATCCTAATTATAATCGTCATTTTGACCAACGACAAGGTCAAAATGAATATTCACACAAGCCTTATGTGGACATGCGAAAATATCGACATACTAAGCAACAATTGAGACGAATTGTCACACAAAAACATCTCAGAGCTCTGATAAAAATAGATCTGGGATGGACCACAGCAGATACGATGCGACAATTCTCCTAGGGAATCTGTAATTTGTATCGGCTCATATCCTCAAAAGTCGCAAATACAAAAGGGAAATAATTCCAAGACGGCAGATTAAAGTAAATCAAACATTAATGTCAATACATCTTTGAGGACAAAGATTCCCTTAAGGGCAAGGCAATGTAGCAAACATACAATAAATATAATAATTAAATAATTAATAATAAACACAATTAATTATACTTAAGATGAAAGAACGTGACCTTTCATTCACAATTCCCAAGCCTTATTTAATAGGCGGGTTATCAACCATTGTAATCATCTTAGCTATCTTATCACCAATACAATACATTATTTATTATGGCTTATTCGATATTCCAAATATTTGGTAATCTTTGTATAAGCGGATAATTATTCACTTCAACTTTCCCAATCTTGAATAGGTGGATGACTTATTGGAATGTCTTTGCATACCTTGGAAGTATTTTTAAGGACCCTTTGGATATCTGGTGAACTAGGAGCATTACATGTTTTAACATATAGGGAGTATAATTGTGTGATTACACCTTGTTTTTCTTTTTTTAACAATTTTGTTAGACCATTAGATTTTATCACCTTGGTTGGATGCCCTATGATGCCATTTAACAAAAGTTATTTTCCTTCCCAGGAAAATTTCATGAAAAGCTTCTAAAATTTAAAATCCATTGTTCCTAATGATTGTAACCATTGAACTCCTAATACAACATCAACACCCCCCATTGGGATAGCAATCAAGGGACTATTCAATACATATTCCCCCACAGTAAGATTGAGATTATGGAATTTCCATGAACAATTGATGGTTCCTCCATCTGCAATAATTACTTGAAGTTCTGGTGTGGGATATACAAAGCAATTGAAATCTTTGGCTACTTTATTGTGAATGAAATTATGAGTACTACCAAAATCAATCAACATTGTTACCTATTTATTTTTTATATATCCTTTGATCTTGATAGTTTGAAGAGTGTTAATTCCAACCAAAGAATGACAAGATATGGTGGGAGTAATCACTTCTAGTTCATCCCCTTGCGATGGTTCATGCTCTTTTTGTTCTTCCTCTTCACATTCTATGTCGAATAATTTATTTTCTCCACACTTATGTCCCTTACTGTACTTTTTGTCACAATTAAAGCATATACCTTATGTTATTCTTTCCTCTATTTGTTGAGGTGTCAACCTCTAAGGTTGGTTAGAGAGAACATCATTCTCTCTGTATGTGTTGTAAGTGGTATTTCCAGTAGTCGTCGCCATATTTTTACTTTCAACCTTCATTTCCATCATGAAACCTTCTTTAGGGGTGATGTTTCAAAGAGATGCACCTCATCTTGGATGTTATCCTTCAAGGTTCCAATAAAGAGATATAACAAATTATCTTCTGAAATATTCTTCACTCTGAGACTTAGACTTAGCTACTGAAATGGCTTGATGTGCTATGTAAATAGACTTTTTTGCTTGAGATTTACCAACTAGATAAAGAAGGTGTTGTTATTTATAACCCCACATTGTGCAATCAATTCTTCTATGAATATAGACCAAGAGATAATAGATTCATTTTTAAGGTCACAAAAGCATTGGTACCATACAAATTGATCAGGTTTTAAAAATAAGGATGCAATAGTTACCTTTTGCAAAGTTGGCACCTCGTGTAGATCAAACAATTGCTCCATCTAAAAAATCCATGTGACTAGATCCTCGCATTCAAAAAATTTCATGTCAATCTTAGGGATAAAGTGGTTCCTTGGGACCTAGTTAAACCCATGATGTTGTAGTGAATCATCAACTTTTGAGGACTCAAACTTCTTACTCTCCAATTTTTTTTCAATTTTCTCAAGACTTGACTCGAATAAGTCCCTTGTTTCCTCCTTATCCTCTGTTTGAGTAGATACATGAGGAATAAAGCTATGTTTTATATCCTTCATAAATTCCCTTCAATTCTAGAAGATATTATTTTCTAGCCATCCCTTTGAGATCCTCTTTACTAGCCATCCCTTTAATATCCTCTTTACTAGCCATCTTATTTTCCAATTTAACTAAATCATCCATTTTCACATTTCCTTTAATCATATATTCCAAATTGGACACTCTAAAAGATATGCCTTCCATTTCATCATATGTCGGGGATAAATCATATAGGGGTTTGAGTGGAGTGTGATTTTTTCCATTTCCCTTTGGAAGAATTTTGAACAATATATATATATATATATCACACCCGAGGGTTTACCCAAATATATCCTTCTACTTAAATCTATTCAAATTCAAAATGTCGTTCATTTTTCAAACCCTGATTAGAAGGTTGTTTTATGGCCGACTTGTAACTGAGGTAAACTTTGAATTTGAATTCCTATGGGTCTGAAACTTCATCCTGTGGTACCTTGTTGTGTCCTCTTTCCAATTTTGTGGGTCTTACCTAATTTGTAGGTGCCAAAAACACATTATTGCAAATCTCCCAAATCTTCTTATTTTTATCCTATCCAGCAGAGCAAACTTGTACATTATGCCACGTTTCCAATATTTCATTTCTGCAGTTGAATATCCTACTAAATATACCCCGATCTGTCTTATTTCATATCAACTAATATCACTCAATTTGTATCTCGGATTCCTCGGATATGACCTTTTTCCCTATAACACATGTTTTGGACTAGGTTTGGACTAGTTAAAAATCCTATATTCCTCTTTAATTATATCTGAAAATGTAATGAATCGAGATCTGAATTTCAGACTGGAGATAGATCGGTTTGTTTTATAAGTGGGTTTTTAACCTCGATATTTGAATCCTTGTAGAAAAAAATTGTAGGGAAAATTCTAAGATGACTCATTTTGCAGAATCCAGTCCCAAGGAAAGAGATCTAATACCAAATGTTATGCAACCAAGTCCCGAAAATAGCATAAAAAGATAAGAAATAGACAAGAAGACAGTAATCCATTCCTTAGTAATAAAGAAGATAGATAAAAAGAAATATTATTTGAAGGAGGAACCTGCTTACACAATTTACTGAGTACACAAGACAAGACAAGATACAATGATGACTAAAACGAAAATATCTCCTTCATATATATAGGAGACTAAAGTGTATAATAATGACTGATAGACCAAAGCCAACATGAATAATATGTAATACACCATAACATATGGGTAATGCACCACCCTATATGGGGACATGTTCCCAACATTTAGGGCTTAATAGAACAAGTCATATGGACCATTCACCCAGTACATGAGCATGTGTGACCAACGCTACGGGAGACGGAAGTGGAAACTTCAAAACCTATCAGTTTTGAACTTGTGGAAAAAATTATGAAATTCAAAGAATATGTTCAGTGAAAAGAAGAAGATGTAATGAAAATGTTTCAATAGTTTGAGAATAATCTAAATGCAACAGATATTTCTTTCTAAGTGGCTCAAGATGAGCCACAAGTGAGTGTTGGGGACCTGTTGGCCCTAGGAAAGTATGTAAGAGTTTTAATCATAATTTTTGAGGAATCGGATAGCATGAAGAACAAGGCTATGACAGAAAAGAAGAAAGTAAGTCGAATCTGGGAATTCGACCAATTTTGAGGAGACACTAAATTTAAACGGTGAGTTAAGTTAGACAAGTAGTCTATATTGGGTAATGGGCATGAATGTAAACTCAACCAATAGAGTCTATATAAATGTAAAGGGATTTATTGGGTTAGTTAAGAAACAGTCGACTACTGCTTAAGTACCAGTCGACGGTTAGAAGAAGAGTCATGAAAAAATATATATGATTGATCCATAAGTTGTGTGCATGGATGATAATAACAAAATAGATCTAATCAAATAGATGATGTCTGTAGGATGTGTGTGTAGACCAGAAGCATTCAAGACACAACTATGCTAGATGAAGAGTGCTTTTATGGTTTTCTCACGTATGGGTTTCCACATTAAACTTATGTGTCTATGATGTATGGTTATATAATGTCTGAATATTTATGAGTTTGTCACAAGTGATGTTGTTACTAATAATGTGGAATCTAATAATGAAACTATGATATACATGATTTAGATTTATGTTATATGGTGTGTTATCTGTCAACGGTTGTTCATCTATATTCTTCAATTGAGTAGTCTGTTTAAACATTGCCATGGGAATCGCCCCTTATATATATGTTGAAGCATGGTTCTTTCATTCCCCATAGGTATCTCTGGTTATACCTCACTTGCACCGCATGTGTTACCGACAGAGTTATACTTTGTCAGGCCAGTGCATTGGGTTTTGTTGGTTGGCTGAAGACTCGACGTGGGTTAGTGGAATCAAGCCAACAGTTCTGAACATAATCCTTGGAAACATGCTAAGGATTTTAATAGTATATAGGATAGGGTAGTGGGAGAATGTCATGGCATAGTTTGAATTTGCACTCAATAATTTTTATAATATATCAACTAGGAAAATTCCATTTTATATTGTGAATGGAAAATCATCCAGAGGAGTTGTGGACTTGGCACCATTTCTAACAGCAGTATAGAAAAGTGTAGAAAAGGTCATCCAAAATAGGAAGGAAAAATTATTTGAAGAAGGAGATATGGTGTTAGCGCACCTAAGAAAAAAAAAAGTTCACGCGAGGAATGTACAACAAGTGGAAGATGAAGAGAATTGTGCCTTGTAATATTTTGAAGAAGATCTCTAACCATGCTTATGCACTGGAGTTGCGTGAAGAGTTGGATATTTTTTCTATATTCTACGTAGCAAATTTATATGAGTATTGTGAGGGGATTGCAAAAGAGGATGAAGAGTTCAGGGTTGAATGATGAGAGCAGATGTTGAAATGGCAGAAGGCTGAGGTTGAATAATTTTGGACGAGCGAACAATTGGGCGTGCCAAGAGGAAAAAGATTAAAGAATACTTAGTTTGTTGGGAAGAGCAAGACATTGAAGATGTTGCCTAAGTATCAAAATCCAAGTTACAACGCGTTGGATCCCTTAACAATTTGGTGAATATGCAGTAAGCTAAACTCTAGACCATTTGCACCTAAAATTGAGTGGTTTTTTTTTGCCAAAATCTGGCAGAAATTGTTCAAAGGGTAGTTTTTAGTGAGTGGAATTGCATAATCTAGGTGTCCCAAGGGTAATTGAGAGTCCTGAATCCATTTCTATAATAAAAATTGCAATTTTAACACTGAAAATATTATTTTCAATAGCAAATCATGTTGCCAGATTCCGGCCAAACTTGCTTGAAAAGGTGCAAATGGTCTAGAGATTAGCCAACTCCGATGAATATGGGTTCACTTATTCTTATTAGTCTGGGAAAACTGATGTAAAAGCATCAAAGTTTCCTCATTGACCACCTAGAGAAATCACAACCATTAAATTTGAACAGGAAAACAGAGACTGATGAATTGAGATTGGAGCATCGATGCTAGCACATCAAAGTTGCAACAGAGCGCACAGTTGGAATAGGTTGACATACAAAGTTTCATGGGAGTGTCAGTGAGGGACTATTGGAGATGCATGTCAGGGTTGTGAAAGAGTGCACATTTTGGGAAGGTCGATGGGAATAGGGTGATACAATGGGGCCTATGTATCAAAGTTCCATACAGAAGGGATCATTGAAGTAGGGTTAATAGTAATTCGGTGAGTTCTCATTTGCATAGTGGATTTACAAGGCACAAACAAAACACTAGAGGATAAGTATAAGTCGATGGGAAATCGACAATAGCATGTGTGCAACAACGTCTAGTTGTGCACATCAGCTTTGTTTATAAACCAAGAGTTTGGAGGAGATGAGAGGAAAGGGTCGACTAGCGATCGACGTCAGCATCCAGAGTAGGATCGACAAGATGATTTTTAAGGACCGGCCGAGCAACGACGATGGACAACAAGATGAAGTTTCACAAATAAGAACAGGGAGGTTGAAATATGAGGCCATTGATGAGGAGGATTAATTGCAGATGGGACTTCATTTAATAGTGAGTCCAGAAAAATCAGTCATCATACGATTTGGGTGGCCATGATCGAAGAACCCAACAAGGGTTTTGAATTTTTCATTTAATTTGAACATACAAATATTTAATGTGGAATGTGTGTGAATCCTAAAGAAGCTTCGAGATTGGAGTAAGGCAGTGTAAAAAGATTCTCGAGAATCCCAGAAAGAGCCACAGAATATAGAGAGGAGAAAGAAACGAAGAAGAAAAGATAAAAAAGTCATTGAACAGAACAACCATCAAGAGAAAAATAGCAAAGGGGAAAAGAATAGAATTTGAGCCTATGCAATATTGTAAGCCACCTGAGACTGAGACCAGTGGCAATCAGGCCCTATTATGCATGTCGTAAAAGTAATTTTTTTTTAATGAATTGATAGAGAAGTTGAAAGAACTCTATCTCGTTTCTTGGTTTCATGTATGTGTGGGGTTTTTCCCATATAAGTTTATGTTATGTACACTTTGATCCACGGGACCTGTACAAACAAGCCACCTTGAGTCATAGTGTGTGAAACTTTCCAACTCAAATTTCAATCCCTAAACAAACCAAACAAGATTCGACATGAATCTCTTTACTAATGGAATCCGCTAAGATAATCAAAACCAATACCAATCAGAATGCTTGAATTTCTTACTACCCCCATCCAATAGAAATGCCAAAAGACTCCAGAATCAATTATGGAAACCTGATCGTTTTCCCATTAAACATGTCCACGTATTCTTCAAGCCTCTCATAGGAAAATCAACCCAAGAAATTGTTCCACACTTGTCTCCAACATTTAACTCCTACTCTTCAACCTTTTAAGATTTGGAGTCCAATGTTGGAAAGTTTGAAGAGTTGGAGTTCAATGTTGCAGAGAAGTGAGCGGAAAGGATTCCAGTTGAACTCCATCTCAAAAACTTCGAACTCCTCTTAAACATTAAAAAAATAATATAGAAAAAAACTCATCATTGAATTTTTTCATCAATATTGAATTGTTTTCATCGAACTCCTCATTGAATTTTATCATTAATATTGAATTGACCAAGCTTATACAAGAATTATCACTCTCCTTAAACCTCCTAATCCTAATCTTTTTTTGTGAATTGCTTTCTCAAAAATTCAAATATTTTAAGAACCTCTAATGTACCAAAAAACAAGAAATGCAACTTATCTAAGATATAACTCTAGTAACATATAAACAATTTGGTTTAAAATATGACAACATAATTTATAACATTGGATGCAATATCCATCTTCTTATATATTACTAAAAATCAAGCTATTATGTGCATGTCCTTTTCCTAAATAGAACAACATTCATCATATGAAAAACAAGGCATATCTTTTCAAACCTAAAAGTTTATTCAAAAAGTTCTTATCAATAATATATCCATGCATATTGTTATAGTAAGTTAACCAACTACACCAATTTCCTCGTTAAATCTTGAGACCTTTATCTAAGTGGAAGGGTTACACTGGTCATTGTTACTTGCTCTGTCATGAAAAACTTACCTGACCATAAATTCTCTATAATTAACTAAAATACCCAAATCTTAACTTAATAGGTAAAATCCATGCGATTTTTTTTATCTTGATAATACTTTCTATCAAAAGAAATTCAAGATAGTAAAAATCGATAGGTCTAAAGTATGTGAAGTACTTCTTGATTTGTGTAAAATTTGTATAAAAATGTGAAATTAAAAGCATGAAATCTTAAGAATGTCTTGCAGTTTCATGAAAAATAAAAGTTGGAACATACAATAGAAGCTAAGCTAACCCATTTCCATTATTAAAAACATTAAATTTTTTAACTCTTGGAGTCTTCCATTTTAAAGATCTCAAATAAAAAAAATTGAAGTGTCGATAATGACAAAACATTAAAAACCTGGTCCACCTATTAAGTCACTTTCATGGGATTTGTAGATGTGGATGGGGCTAAGGCAGCTTCCAGTGTTGGAGCAGGTTAGAGTATATCCTCATAATCAACTAAAGTAGGTGCATTGGGCACAAGTATGATCTTATAATTAGTAGAGAGATTCGATAGGACATTGAGCATTGATGGCCTATGACTTGAAAACCCCCGAATGAAAAAAGAGTGATATCACTCTTAATACCTGCCCCTGCCTCTGTGTAACACCCCGGTTTTGACCCCGTTACATTAAATGTACATGATGTATATATTGTAATGAATCGTGGTGTGGAGCTAAAGGCAAAAGCCCCACCATCGATTTAGTTGTGTTATGTTTCGACGATTGGAATCGTTGTCGATGGTCTATCGTGGTACACGGCATATATTAAGTTTTGTCATCATGTAAATATGCATCTTTAATTAAATCACCCAACCAGCTATGTTCACGGCAACTAAATTGAGAAAGGGCATGATTTTCCCAAGGATAGGGGGGGGGATTGTCAAACCTTAGGCTATGGAATGTGTCACCACCCTGTTTGATTTGCCCATCTTTCCTTGTCTTACCCAACTACCATTTTAATATTCTGCTGAGTAGTTGAGGCAGTTATTGCTGGGGAGTGGAGTGTGGCGGGATTGTCGGTCATTTCCCACATGCACACTCCACCAGCAAATCGAACCTCAAGTTGGGTAGGAGAACGACTACGCCATTCTCTCCATTGTCTTGCTCATTCTCACGCATAGGCAGAGAATTGTTGATCCTCACGCAGGTATGGTAGTTCTATTTATTCTCACACACAGGATTTTTCCTGGTTTTTACTCACGCAGCGAGCTGGGAGCCGTGTTCTTTCACCCACGATTTTCCCTTGTGAATAAGCCATTCACGTTCTGTGTGTGCATGTTTTCCATATGAATTTTGTGGATTTTGTGGGTGTATGTTTTCCTTACAGACTGGTATGGCCGTGTAATTTTCCCGTCACTTCAATGTTGAGATCAGGGCTGTTGTTCTTCCCTTGATTAGTGGTTGTTGCCGTTCTTCCCAAGATTCACGGGGTTGCTGTGGTCTCCCATACGTTTTGTTTGTTGTGGTCTCCTTTACATTTTGGGGCTGCTGTAGATTGTTTTGGAGTCGTTTTGGCCACGATAGGGCCAAGAACGACTCAAGAATTGTTTTCCTTGTCCAAGCTGTGAATCGCTTGTGTGACTGCGTGTATGCAGTGGTTGGTCTTCGGACTATGTTGGAGTAGGGATGAGAGCTTGGTTTGCTTGATAAACCTGGTGTGTTTTGAAACCACACAGACAGAGCTAGAGGGCTAGCTTTCTTCTCCACAACCCCTGAATAGCACTGGAAGGGAAGTCAGGGCCTGAGGGACTGTGTAGCAGAGAAGGGACTGGTTCCTTGTGTTGGGTGTGTGTGGGTGTATTAGAAGTCAGGCTAGTTCTGGTGTAGGTGTTCCTAGCTCTGTAATGGGCTCACCAGCTTAGCATTTAGCCTTTCCCAGCTCCTTGATGGCCTGATAAACCTGACCATGTTGGCTTGGTTGTCTTGTTGATGGCTTGATAAACCCAACTGTGTTGGCTTGGCTGTGTTTTGTGTATCATTGGCTATGTGTAAGCCTACTTGTTCCTTGTTCCTTGGGGAGTCATGCCCATCTCGGGGGTGGCAGCATTGCTAAGAGATTTAGGAGCATGCTAGCCTATGGTTGGGTGGAACGTTGCAGCGACGTAGCTGGTTGCAGGACGAGTTCTTTATGAGATAAGTAATCTTGACCATTTCGTCTCTGTATTTATATTTAATGTTTAATGAATATGATGAACATGTTGAATTCTTGTATGAACGTATGTTTGCTTCCGCTGTATGATAAATAATCATGTATGCATGTTCTAGTTCAAACCATTTTGTTTCAACATTTTATGTACATACATGTTCATGGGGCGGTTTCCCAGATGGTTAATTCCATGGTAGCGTCCTCTTTTCCAGTCGGACGGTCGAGGACGCTACACTCTGCATCTCTTCATTTTCAAACATCCCATCCAATTCAAGTTTTGGATCGACTACATACCTGATTTTATTCTTTTTGTACAAACTCCACGCCTGCATCGATCAATAATTTTTTAATCACCATAGATACTACTCAACAAACCAACCAGTTCAATTTAAAGCGTAAATTTTTAGAAAATCACCCATTTCAAAAGAATTGGTGATGCACATAGGGCCACTCATGATCTCTAGAACAACTAATCTGTGACTATAAACGTCAGCTTTTTGGTGCAAGTGCCCATGAACAACATATTCTGGAGCAATGTACCCTATGCATTTGTTACAAATACATGGTGAGATTAAAATGAGTTTCTACTCATAGGAAAAATAACAACTTTAACTGTCAGTTGGAGTAAGCAAGATCGCTTACACTGTTGGGATGACTATGGTTGTAATATGAGTTTTTTCATTTGGAAAAAACTTTACCATTCCAAATTATGCTATTTTAGGATGGATATTTTCATCTAGAAGTATGTTAGCAAGTTTGATATCTCTGTGTACAATGAAAACACCAGAATGTTCATGGAAATATGCAAGACCTCGGGTTTTCCTTGTTATTACCCATAACTGTGCTTCCCATTTAAGAAAAAACCCTTTATCCCCTATTTATATCCTACACTCATGCCCTTATAAACAAGTGCAATGCATTGATTTCATTAAATTTTCTTAAATACAATTGATTTAAGACTTCAAGATCAATTTACCAAACAAATGTATGTTGAGGCTCCTTTTGGGCATGAATTCGTAAATGATTAAACAATCATGTCCCTACGTGCAATATCCAAGTAGCCCGAGAATATTTATGTGAAGAAGACCACCGATGGCCTTGATTTCAAAATGGAATTCAATCATTTCTTTTGTTGACTGCCTTGGAAATATTTTCTTCATAGCTAATGGTGTGCCAACACGAAGTACTCCGTACAGTGGAAATCAGTAAAGTACACTTAGAAAAGGGAGATTGTTTTCAAGAGAAAGAGTGCTAAAATCCATGCCTAATAACCTTATTTCTATGGACACAATTGGGTGACGCTGAGGGAGATGCCTATGTGTAACAACCCCATAATATTTAACTTATGAAATTATTAATCCCCACTCTTTTATATACACTATCCATATAAAAATTATACAAACTACCCATCTTAAGTTTCCAAAAAAATAGAACTTTCCAAATATGTTTCTTTCAATCGTGATTTCATTTAAAACTCTATTCATGGAGAGGTATATTAATATAAAATGACCTCATTTAAAAGCTTTATTCATTTAAAAGCTAAATAGAACTTTCCAAACCTAATTCCTTCAATTGTGATTTCCTTTTAAAATTATATTCACACAAAGGTATATTAATATAAAACAACTTCATTTAAAAGCTTTATTCATTTAAAAGCTAAATAGAACTTTCCAAACCTAATTCCTTCAATTGCTATTTCCTTTTTAAAACTCTATTCACATAGGTATATTAATATGAAACGACTTCATTTAAAAGCTTTATTCATTTAAAAAAGTTAAATACAACTTTCCAAACCTAATTCATTCAATTGTGATTTCCTCTTAAAACTCTATTCACACAGAGGTATATTAATATAAACCGACTTCACTTAAAAGCTTTATTTAAAAAAGGTTTTGATATATTAAATTGAATCTGACGTAAAGGACTACCACGTATACGAATTATCAGGCTTATAAATGACAGATGTATACCGCTAAAAGATAGGGGAACCTTCGTTCCAGGTGTTAAATAAAAACATCAACTACTTATCCACTAAAAAAAATATGTAATTTAAAATTTATGACTCCGGAATAATTTACTTTTCATGATTTTACCAATAGGTCTGTGCGTTTCCACCTAACAAGTCGTCGATGGTAAAGAAAATATGTAATTCAAAAATTTATAACTATGGAATAAACTATGGCCGAGTTTTAAAGAACACATCGCAGGTAAAGAGGTAAATGTCGGTTCACTCCTTGGGATATGCGGATGATTCAATGGTAGTAATGGAACACTAGCAGTAAACAATAACACGATAAACACATGTATTCTAACGTCAATTTTGACAGATCTGTGGATTGATTTGGCGTCGCATTAGGCACTTATGGACTGACTCAAACTTAACTATGACACTGACTCGAAATTCATCCATGATTTGTAGCACTGTTAAAATCCAAGGGACTTCAATCTTGGGAGGTAGGTGGATACGCAAAGCCTGCACTGTTTTTTAAACTGGAGTTGTAGGTAGCAATCCCGGGAGAACTAGGGAGACTACGGGAGTTGTCAAGGATGGAAACCTACAAACAAAAATAAAAACAGAAACCATGCAGAGAGACTATGCATATATAGTAAGTAGAAACCTGTTGAACGTCTGTCACACACAGGTTTAAAAATAAAACGAAGAGATTAGCTTATGGCTGACAGAAGGTAAAAACTGGAGGTCAAAGTGATTATCATAACGCTTTAGAATTAGTTTTGAATCAAATGACAGGGTTCTAAAAATTTTATTTAAATAATAAGAAATCACAGCAGTCAGCTACGACTTCAGCGCAGAAAGAACGAAGAAGAAGTTAATTTCCAACCCAATACAGGTAAGGGTAATCACACATTGAACTTGAGACCTATCAAGAAAGGAGAAGAAAAAAATATAACGTTTGAAGACAGCGTCTTGCAGAGATCGGCCTCCAGGATTGCAGACAAAGTTTTCACAGGTAAAAAAAAAGTATAATGCATGCAGTCAATGCTAGAGAACAAAAAGATTTCAGGAGTAAACACCATCGCAGGATGGAAATTCTGAGATCCGAGTCACTAAACACCAACAACGAGATTGGATAATACAGTTATCGAATATGGGAAAACACATACATAAACCATTTGAAAAAAAAAAGATTTGAGTTAAATCTATATCTATATGCAACACATCCAAATACAATATATATAATCTCAGCGATCTAGAAGAAGTCTTTAAAAATATGTATATACAGTAGATCCCAAACGATATACATGTTTTCATTTCATATTAAATCAACAAGGTAATTTCCAACAATAACTCTACATTTTGAAATCAAATATATTTCCATTCAAATAAACTCTAACTAAACAATTGACTACCATGCAATATGGATCATAATTTCACAAACTGCATATTTACATATCTATGAGTAATAAGACAAATCAGATCTACTTACATGAATCCATGGAAAAACACACTTGGAGAATCAACTTCTCCCAACCATAGGAGACAGCAACTCAATGGTTTGCTCCCCTCCACCCCCGAGCTGGATCACCAACCATGCACTAGAACAACAAGTAACTTCCTCGCGGCACTCAATCCTCGAGTCCGTAACAAGTTTTTTTAACGATGGACTTATAAAATAGAAAATGCTCAACACATGCACTCAGCAATCATTTTCCCCATGCACAACACGGCGTCCCGTGCTATTCCAGTGCACTCTTATATATAGCTTTTTCCTAGTTCTTATGCCATACCAATATCCTTAAATCCTTATGATTTAGGATCTTGTCTAGTTGTTGAGTTTTGGATTGGATTTGATTGCTATAAATCACTCTAGCTTTCTTACACTTGTTCCTTGGTACCATGGTTGGTGTGCCCTCATGTAGTTGAGTTCTCCGAGTGTCATTTTATTTATATAATAATTAAATAAATAAATAAAATGGTTTGTTGTGCAAATGTCATTTGAGTTTTTTCTTGAGTTTCATAACTCATTACATAATAAAAATTAAGTTTCAAAACATGAAAATAAAAGTAGGGTCATGGGGGTATTACACTATGACAAATATTTTATGTGCGACCAAACAAGATATAAATTTATCGCTTCTCTTTCTACATTATGAGCAGCAGAGAATGAAATCAATTACTAAAGCTACATTTTTACAATAGACCTGTCAAGGAACCAAAATGAATTGCAAGCAAAATTTTGGGAAAGGGTGTATTTATAAAGTTGCGAAGGAAAAAACAGGAATATCCATCTCGAAGGAGTGCCAAAGGGAACCTATTTAGTTCTCACACACATCTTGCTAATAAGGCATGTATTCAGGTACAAACATATATTTAATTAAACTGCGAGTAATTAAATCATGTTAAACTTTCAACCTTGGAAGTGTTGTAATTTTCCAGATAATTAAAACAAAAACCTCGGTTGTGCATTCATCAATAGAAGAAACATAGAGCAATAGTTGGAGCAACTTGTGAAGCAATTTGGCTCTGCAACAAACCAAGTGATTCAAATTTACAGTAAGTGCAACCATCTTGTGGTGTGACAATCAAAGTGATAAAATAAATGGCAAGGAATTCAGTGCTTCACTTAGAAACCAACTACATAGAAGTACAGCATCACTACATCAAGGAGCAAGTACAGTAAAAAAAAATAGAGCCAAGTTTTTGAAGATCACGAGATCAAGTGTAGACATTCTTACCGAGGAAGCGAGCAAAGAAATGTATGAGAAGTTTAGAAACTTGTAGGGAATCACTAAGAACAAAATAAACATTAAAGGAGATGTTAGACAAATTAATGTGAGGTTTATTTTGTAAGATTTGGTCCCTAAAAGGTCATTAGTGCTACTACTAAGTCATCAAGTTGGTGATGTAATAAAGTGTAATGTTAGCACACCAACATTGCTAATGGGAAAAATGAAACAAAGTCGTTCATTCTATATGCATATACATTCACCATATGTCCCTGAATTGAATGATTTATATTATCATTTCTCTCCAGATATCATGGCTCATGTGTGTGTTTGAATGTTTCTATTAGCCAAAGATAATCTTTCACTTTCCTTCACTATAGGTAATAATAGATATACCATACCAAGTTTGTGAAACCAGAGGATTTTGAGCCAGGACCAAGTGTGAATTTTTCCAAGCGGAAGGTTTGTTAGGCATGTTCTATCAATTCAGTTGTAGTATCCAATATGAAGGGAGGGAGAGATACCAATTACCCGATTCTAGGTAGGTTGCATCCTATTGCTAAAAACTTTATTTATATCTAAATATGTGTGAAGTTGTGTTGTGGAGTACGAGTAGACAGATATGTAACAAAAACCATTGCTTGTTGAACGGTTAAAGGTTTGCTTCTCTTTTCCCAACCAAAACATTGTTGAACAGAGTTGGAGAAGGTGCAAATATATGATTTTACCACTTTGGAATAGGGTTATTTTCTTGAGAAGGATGACAGGAGCTATTGCTAGAAAATGTTCCTAGCATGGTTCTTTTGGAAATAGGGAAGAAGAGCATACTATTACAAGTGAAAAGAAAAAGATGCATATAAGACATTGATTCAATAGTAACCATTCATGGTCACTTTGAAAAAACATTCCCCACATCTGAACCCTAAAATTGGGATAAGATTGAAATTGACTCTTTGACGATAAGATATTTTCAACCATGAAATGTAAATATAAATGCATTTTAAACATGCAATGTTGATGATATATTTATACATAGTATTGATTTATCTGTTAATCAAATTCTATTTGTAAGGATGATACAGTCCACACATAAATCAATCTACAGTGTAAGTTTGGAATCAATTCACTTCTTATTTTCATGGAAAACAATCAAACAATATTTTGGAGCCATATTTTCAAATAATCATAATATAATAATGGCATAAAAAAGCAGTATATTTTGCAAGTGGCATGCAATTTCAAAGTAATCACCATCTAAATCATATTAAATGTTCATAATCCATCCTTGAAGAACTGAATTACAAAATTGTAAAACAAAGAGCTCACTTTTAATAAGCATTTCTAGAGTCAAATTCTCTCTACATTGGCTACACAAATCAATGTTTTATCCACTTTTCAATGGCCCAATACAATGTCTCAATATTACCATGCAAGTAAACTATTATTTGTAGCATCAAATTCTTGTATGATCCCTTGTTGACTAACAATAACATCCTGATGTTCTTTGTGGTCCCCCAGCATTGACATTAATTGTGTTCGACAGATATCTACAAAGGAAAAAGAAGACAAATAAATCACAACAAAAGATACAAAAAGGGACACCTAATATGATAAACAAGGTTTCCACAAAAACAAGTGGAATTCATACGATAAAAGGCCTACTACAAAATCAGAATTGAAACAAAGATCAAGTGACTATATATATTTACTA
>LPNX011020290.1:273438-291653 GCA_001517045.1 Pseudotsuga menziesii
CACAATGTGGGAAACTCATCTTTTTTTTATATGACATCTCCTCTATCCATGGATTAATTGAAAAGTTATTAAGCATTATGATGATTAGGCACCAGTCGATTTAACCTTTTAAAGGAATTGGAACTGGGCATAACAACATAATTATGCAATTATCCATCCAAGATGAAATCCATCCGAGGCAGCAAGCTCGACGAGACAAGTATTACTTAGAAATTATTTGATTTCCAACCAAGAGAATACAGTCTGTCATGACAGATCCATTTACCAAAGGAAACTAACCTGTAATTCAACCCCACGAACCCCACATTTCAGATCTCATCTTCAATGCGTGAATATTCACTACTATCAAATTGATGGTATGCAACAATCACATTAGGGTCCAGCTTTCTGCAATCCTATGTAGATTTAGCAGCAACCCCAAACCCTAACAAGACATACGACATCGAAAAGATAACAACACCCTCATTCTGAGTTGTATTCTTTGTAATTCTTCCCTATATGCCCTTCAAGACATGTTTTCCATAAAGAAAAGGCATATCTATGGTGGGCTTCATCCAAATTTTGTGCTTGGCATGAGAAACAAGTAGATCCATGCACTATATGGTGAGACAAAAACTTACCAGTATTGGCGAATTTGTTGATGCAGGTGCCAAGGTGAACCAGGTGTTCTCTGTAGATGTTGGTAGCTCTCTTCACCATAGTTCTTGTGAAAGCAAAAGCAGTAGAGTCCTTTGGGATTTCCATTGGGGCCTTCGGCAGAAGGGAGATCAACTATGTGCTTAAGGTTGGTGCCAACGAATTTGTTGAGTTTTTCGAAGAGTATTGTGGTTTCCTGCTCGTCCAAGGGCTTCATCCTGGAGATAAAACCCTAAAAACCCAAGGGAATGGAAAACATTGGTGTAATGAGGGATCCAGGCAAAGTTTCTTCATCATTTGGAAGATTCCGCAAAAATTCTCTAAGGGCGAAGTCTTGACACAACTAACGCTCTATGACAGGACTGTGGAGACTACATTAGCCCAGGTGCATAGAGACATGGTAATGTTTCCATACTTGGCGTCGTACAGCTCTTCGAACCACATTCCTGGAATCTGAAACCAAGACAAGCTAGGATGCATCTCAACAACGCTTTGACTCTACCTCACTACAAAGGCATGCAAGAAGTTGACAGTATGTAAGTGGTATTGGTCAATGGGAAGAATGGCTTCATAATTCCTCAATGAGCATCCATAATTATACGGCCGATAATTATACGGCCGAGAATCCCCTTGAGAAACCAAAGCAACAACATTAAAATAAAAACTTACATGAATTTAAATAATTGCTGACATAACTTAGTGTCGGGTCTTGGGGCACAAGAATCCAAGCCAACATCACCTTGGCAGAACCAATGATAATTTAAAAAAACAATAATTAAAAAAAACTGTAAATAAAAGTTGTCATGCACTATAAAAAAACCTTATTCTAAACTCAAAAAAAATCAAATTGCTCGAGATTAATACACTTAACCGAATCATATATCCCCTGAAGGGGACATAACCAGTACTCCAAAAAATATTTTTCTGATTTTGTTCATCTAAATTTTTAAATCTCAATACCTTATGCGCAACATTTTGCATTAGTGATTTACATTTTATAATCACATTTAATAATTTTGGTGAGGGTTACAAGCTAACTTAACAATTTTAATTTGTTTCTTAAAATTGTTTCTAAAAAATGTTAGTTCTTTGTAATTTGTATTACCATTTATCCATTCTCCAATATAAGATAGCGCTTTCAAGATTGTTATACTACATATGGTAATGTTAATTTTCTTATTTTATTAATTTTTGTTTTTAAGATGTGTATATATTTATTATATTATATATTATATTATGTGTATGTGTTAGTTTTTTAATGGGATTATTCTCTTCTTTAAAAAAAGATGACCCAAAAAGATGGCTGCAATTCAAGTGTTTCCTCCCATTTACTAACTCTAGTCCTGCTAATATCCATGGTAGTGGGATTTGATTTTGTTTTAATTAAACATTTATTCAATTTTATATTATATTTTTTTATAGAAAAATAATAATTTAATATGTTTTATTTTTTTAAATTAAAAGTAAATTTTTAAATTTTCACTTAAGACATTATTTGATTGGTGAAAGAAATAATCAATAAAATAAATTAAGTGGCTTTTCTCTTATTTTATTAATCCTTCATAGGTAAGAAGTATACTTTTCATTGGAAATTAAAATGAAAATGATAAAAAGTATATTTTTCTTTTGAAATGAAATCAAAATACTTTGAGTTTATATAATTCAATTTCATGTTATAATTTTTTATAAAAAAAAAAATAATGTTTTCAAAACAAATTTATTAAATTAAAAATATATTTTAAATTTTAATTTTACATGTTTTCACTTTACATTAATTCAATTTTATTCAATTCGATGTCATAATTATTTTCAAAAAATTTCAAAAAATAATTGATTAAATTGATATTTTAATTAAAAATAAATTTCAGAATATTTAAATTTACTCGTTATATTTTTTTATTTAGTCAAAAACATCATCAATGGCACATCTCTAAAAATGTGGCTTCACTTTTAAAACACAAAAATTAAAATTAAAATCGTTTAATATGGAATTCTCTATAAGTGCCAAACAACTTTAACATGCACGGTTGACTTTTTAAAAAATAAAATGAAATAAAAGATTATTCTCACTTCCCCAATAATGCTTTGATTTTGATGGAATTCTCTATAAGTGCCAAACAACTTTAACATGCACGGTTCACTTTTTAAAAAATAAAATGAAATAAAAGATTATTCTCACTTCCCCAATAATGCTTTTATTTTGATGGAATAAATTATATATATATGTATATTGAATGTTATTATGAGAGAAATTATTTATTAATGCCAACAAAATTATACTATTTATGATTTCCAGCTTATTTTCTCAATTTCTACAATAAACCACATTTAGCAAGATTAGACACTTTGTGGCATATTTACTTGTTTGAAAAGCATTAAACTGTACTCTTTCATTAACATTAACAGCAAAATGTTGTATTCAATTTGTTATCAACAACTATGTTGATCAACTTGTCAACAAATGCAGAAAATGATAATCTAGTACATGGATCTTCATGAATGTCAGCCTTGGATTGAAGTTAACCTTGGATCAAAGTCGTCCATGTATTGAAGTCCACTGTGGATCGAAGCAATCGATGGATTGAATTCAACCTTAAATGAAATTCAACCTTGAAGTTAGCAATGGATTGAAGTCACCCATGAATTGAAGTTGGCCTTGGATTAAAATCAACCATGGATTGAGGTCAACCTTGGATTGAAGTGAACATTGAATTGAAGTCAACCTTGATTGAAAGTTAACTATGGATTGAATTCAACCATGGATAGAACTCAACCTTGGATGGAAGTCAACTATGGATTGAAGTCAACCTTCAATGAAATCAACCTTGCTTAAAAGTGAACTATCGATTGAAGATAACCATGGATTTAAGTTAACCATGAATTGAAGTTGACCTTGGATTGAAGTCAACCAAGGTTCAAAGTCAATCAACCTCTTAAAAACTGTGGTTTTGGATTGAAGTCAACCATATGATATTAAACTCAACCAAATTTAATCCAACAAGTGAACCATATGATATTAAAATCAACCAAAGTCAACCATCACCAATTATGGTCAACCAAATTTGACCATAGCTAGCCAAAGTCAACTAACATCAAAATTCAAACAAGGTCAACTAATAATCAATTATGGCCAAAAAAATTCAACTATGGTCAAACATAGTCAACTATAGACAAATTTAAACAAAGACTTGACTAATAGTCAATTGCGGCCAAACAAAGTCACCCATAGCAAACCACAACCAACCATGGGAAACCATAGTCAATTACTCTACCAAATTCAATCATAATCAAGTAAAGTCGACCATAATCAACCATGGTCAACCATAGTAAACCAAAGTCAATTATGGCCAACCAAAGTCACCTATAGTCAACCATGGTTAAACATAATCAATTAGTCAACCAAAGTCAGCCATAGTCAAACAAATTCAACCATAGTCAACTAAGGTCAGTTCAAATCAACCATGGTCAACCATAGTCAACAATATTCCACCATGGTCAACAAATATTCATCTATGTCCAAATTAAGTCAATCATAGTCAATAAAAGTCAACCAAACTCATTCATAAGTGCCCATAGTTAACCATAATCAATTGCTAAAAAGTCAACCATAAGCAACCATGATTAATCAAATTCTTCAATGGTCAACAATAGGAAAACATAATCCACTATGGTAATCTAGTAGTTAATTATGGCCAAACTAAGTCAACCATATTCAACCAAAGTCAACTAAAATCAACCATGGTTAGGCACATGGTTAATCATAGTCAACCATTGTTAACCATGGTCAACCATAGTGAATTAGTCAACCAAATTCAACCATAGTCAAACAAAGTCAAGCATAATTAACCATGATCAACCAAAGTCAAACATATTCAACCAAAATCATCCATAGCCAACCAAAGTCAACCATAGCCTACCAAAGTCAACCATTACCAAACAAATTCAACCAAAGTTAAAAGTCAAACAAGTCCAACCGATAGTCAATTATGGCCAAACAAAGTTAAGCATAGTCAACCATAATCAATTAGTCCACCAAATTCAACCATAGTCATCTAAATTCAACTGTATTCAACCATAGTCAATAGTCAAACAAGGTCAACTAATAGTTAATTATGGAAAAACAAAGTCAACCATAATCAACCATGGCTATCCATAGTCAACCAAGTCAATAAAAGTCAACCATAGTCAACCATGGTCAACCAAAGTCTACCCAAGTAAGCCAAAGTCAACCATGGTAAAATAAAGTCAACCAATTATCAACCATAGTTAGCCAATATTTAACCATGGTCAACCAATATTAAACTAATGGTCAACCAATGGTTCACCATAGTCAACCATTGTCAACCAAACTCAACAATATGCAACTAATGGTCAACCAATAATCAACCATGGTCAACAAATAATCAACTAATGGTAATCCATAACCAATTATCAACCAATGGTTAATCAATGGCCAACCAATAGTCAACCATGGTCAACTAATAGTCAACCAATGGTTTACAACCATAGTCAGCCATGGTTGACCAATGGTCAACCAATTGTTAACAATTTCCCAACCAATGGCGTTGATCATGGTTGACCAGTGGTTAAGAAATGGTCAACAAATGTCAAGCAATATCAACAATCCTTAATGAACCATAGTGAACAAATGGTCAACTAATGTCTACCATAGTCAACCATGGTCAACCATTGTAGACATGGTTGACCAATGGTTGGTCAATTAATGGTTAACCATAGTTGACAATGGTTCACTATGGTTGACAAGCTTGACTATGGTTGACATTGTTTGACCATTGCTTGGCAATGGTTTACCATAGTTGATTATTGGTTAACCATTGCTTGACTAATGGTTGATGAATGGTTGATCATGGCTGACTATTGGTTATTGTAACTATTACTAATTAATATGCCGCCTTCTTATTATTATTAATATGTCTTGCAAATTATAATAATAATTATTATTATAATAAAACTCAACAATATTAATCATTAATATTAAATCATTTTAAATCACCATTCCTTCCTCGCACGCCAATCATTAACTAGCAACAACCACATTTTTAAAAGGGGTTGGCATTCGTTGATCGACGTATATCAACCTCTTTAAAATGTCTGGCTAAGGTTGATATACGTCAATCGATAAATATCAACCACTTCTAAAAAAGTGGTTTTGTTAGTGTTTACCTTTATATGCTCTACTATATCACATGATGATTTCCATATCTCCACCACAGAGAAAGATGGTGCAACTTCAGTAACTTGTAGATAGTTTCATTGCTTTATTTTTCCTACTTTATCTATTAGGGAGAGTTTTGTAATTCCTGAAAACATTTTAATCTTCTTTCTTTTGATTTTTCTGAATTGGAATTATGGATGTGGTGTTTTGTACATGTTGTATATTTTTTATCTAATATAAATTAAGTTCCTCGAGCAATTAAATAATCTACGTACTCATGTGGATGAAGCACAAGATCATATAAAACATTGTAAAGAAACTGCCACTAAACTCTGACCTATGTTGACATAGATAAATATAAACTCCTCCTTGTATCTTTGGCCCCATGAATCTTTATCTATCATCAACTGCAAAAAGGTCAACGTTTCAAAAGGGATTCCCTTTCTTGTTTCAATTATGGAAGGAATATGCTTCATATTTCTTGATGTTGAAGCAAAGATGAAGAAAATAAAAGTCATATCTCAGCTCTTTCAATTATTGGATAGAATAAACCATATACACCAAATTGTTGTTAGAATCAATAAGCTTCTAAGGATAAATATTGTAGTTCAAACTTCTTACAAGTCTATTACTGACCCATTTACTCATGGATTGGATCCAATCATGATACCAAAGAGGGCAGCTAGAACTCTGAGAAAAACATAGCTTCCAATGAGGGGAATCATAGGGGCATTTCATAATAGCTTTTTTTCAATATAGATATGTATAAAACTAATATAAAGCATCTAAAAAGTTCCCTTGACCTTTCTCTCAAAAATTCTTTCGATTGTATGAATTTCATTTATACATAAACATGTTTGTTAATATATGCCTTTATACCACAATGGTCTCTAAACATTTTTCAATACAAATGCTTTTGATACTATTGAAAAACATCAAAAAAAAATCCACTGACCATTTTACTCAATTGTTTTTGGAAAAAATTGGTTACCAGATTACAATTTAGTTATGCATGCAATCCACATGTATATGGACAAACGAAGGTTGTGAACATAAGCTTTGGAAACATGTTGAGGCGTTTAAATATATATAGTCCAGGACAATGGGAGAATATCCTTGCATATGTTGAATTTGCACTCAATAATTATCTCAATATATCAACTAGGAAAAGTCCATTTTACTTTGTGAATGGAAGACCACCGAGAGTATTTGTGGACTTGGCACCATTTCCAACAAAAATATAGAAAAATGAAGACACAAAGTCATTTTCAGACCACATGAAGGAAATTCTTGATCAGGTTTGAGAGAAACTACTAAAGAGCAATGAATGTTACAAGAAAATATTGATCAGAAAAGGGAGGAAAAAATATTTTAAGAAGGATTTTTGGTGTTAGCGCACCTGAAAAAAGAAAGGTTCCCATGAAAAACTTACAACAAGTTGAAGATGAATAAAATTGGACCTTGTAATATTTTTAAGAAGATCTCTAACAATGATTATGTACTAGATTTTCCTGAAGAGTTGGATACTTTTTCCCATATTCAACATAGTATATTTATAAGAGTAATATGAGAGGATGGCAGAAGAGAACGAAGAGTTCATGGTTGACTAGAAAAAGAGAAGATGCTAGAACGATAGAAGGCTGAGATTCAAGAATTTATCGACAAGCAAATTGTTGGGCGTGTCAAGAGAAAAAAGACAAAAGAATACTTAGTTTGTTGGAACAATCTAGGAATTGAAGATGCAACATGGATATTAGAAGTCGAGTTACAACACATTGGATTTGTCAACCATTTTGTGAAGAGGCGTTCACTTATTCTTATTAGATGGGGAAAATTGATGCAGGAGCATCGGTTTTGTCTGATTGACCACCCTGGCAAGTCACAACTGTCAAATTTATACAGGAAAATTCTTATTGTGGAACCCAATGAATTGGGATTGGAGCATCGGTGCTGGCACGTCGAACTTGCAACATAGCGCACAGTTGGAATAAGATGATAGACGAAATGTTGTGGGATTTTCAACGAGTGACTATTGGACATGCACGTCAGGGTTGTGAATGAGTGCACGCTGTTGGGCTCCAAATATGTCATGTTTTCCACTATTAAAAGTCTCCATCCACAAGTCATATTCATTTTTTTTAATACATTATAACACAATTATTCCGTCAATTACCATTAAATACATCAATCTTACCTTACGGTTAATTATTATTGTTTTCTTGTATTTTAATAATTAAATATGTCTTATCATGATTTTATCAATGAAGGTTTAATAACATGCTTATATGATTGAGCAACATATTCTTGTATTGGAACATTCGACCTTCCTGTAACAAGATGGAAATCAAACTCAACTTTTTAGGATTCCTGCACCGGCAGTTCCTACTTCGGTGGTTCCTATATCGGTTGTTCTCGATATCGGCGGTGCCTACACCAGAATTCGAGATTCCTGCATCAGATTTTTTGATTCCTGCACCCGAATCCAGATTTTTAGGAAATTGAATTTCCAAATGTCAAATAGCTTGGTTATGATTATGGAGTTTGTTTCTCACCTCTCATGTATAAATAAAGGTTAAAGAAGGACTCATAGGAAAAAATAGAGATCCATTGTAAAAGTTGGGTACTATCATTGTAAGCTAAGTTTTTAATTTGAATGGAGAGATGATTATTGTTGTTGATATTCTGAGTACGTTTGATCTTTCTAGGCAACATTATCTAGATTGGGAAAGGCCCCTCGATCTTGGGTAATCTTTGCTCTTAAATTTCTTAGATTAGTTTTCATAATGGTATGTTGAATTATTTACTTCTCATATTTTATTAGATTTCCATCTAAAATTTTGCTTTGTGTATTTTTTAGATTTGCATTTTTTTTATGTAAAGGTCAATCCTTTTGAAAAGAGCACCCATATTCATCTCTTTCTCTCTGATATACATCCTTTATTGTTCTTCAATTTCTTACCATTTGGCAAGACTTCCACGTTCCTTCTCTACAATTTGCCAACACATATTTATTCCTGCGCTGTCACTTTCATTCATGCACCGTATTATAGCATTGTGTGTTCTTGCACTCTGTATTTCATCTATGTCAGCATTCCTGCATTGTATGTTTTCACCGTAACTCATTCCCACATTGCATTATTGCGTTGCAACTCATTCATGCATTGTAATATGTTCTTTCGGTGCACTCTGTTGTAGTCTATTCATGCCCTACTTTCTATTACTGCATTTGTGTTTAAACTTTTATTTTCATAATTTATTGACAACTTCCTGCACTCTTGGTTAGATCTGATTGCTTTCATCATTTTGCACCTATATATTGGTCGCTGCTACTTATGTTGAGACATCATAGTTTAATGAGCATTTTCATATATGAATAAAAAGCAGTTATTTGGTTCTCAAAGACATTTTCAATTAATTGCATGGTTTGGATGTTATTTAATTATTGTGCAGTAGATTTTCTCTTTAGCACATAAACTTAGTTAATGATTTTGGTTCACTTAAATGGATTTAATCTGCATCTTTTATTTAACTCATTATAGTATTGAATTCTTGCATTGTTAGTTTTCTATTTTTTTTTTGCACTTTGGTTTCATTTCATTTCCGGTATCTTAATTTTCATAGAATAGAAATTAAAAACCTCTAGAATGACAATGTAAGCATGTATTGAAAATCTATATTAAAATATTTTAACTATTGAACCTACCTTGAATTATTTAATACAACAAAGACCCTCATTTAATATTTATTAAAAAAAAGGGCAAAATCTATATTTAAATTTGTAATGGTTTATGATTAGAATTGCATGTTGCCTAATTTACATTAATATATTTTCATAGAGATAGATTAGTGGTTTTCATTTGATTTAATTAGTGTTTTCTTGTTGCGTCGTAATTTCATTTTATTTTTGTATTTTTATTTACAAATCAATAGTCACTCACTAAAGATTATTAAAGCCTAACTCATGAGATATGGTTTTACCGTAATTGGTTTTCAACCTAAGGTGTTAGATTATTTCTTGTCAAATTGAATTCATTCTTTGCTTGTTTTGTTTATTTCATTGAGATTTGTTTGTGATCATTTAAATTAGGCTAGAGTAGGTTCTAATACTGCACATATTGTGATTGCACCTTTAAATCTACGATTCCTTGGTTGATAAATTAATGTTGCATATTAATTAACATATAATTTCACCAACATTTTGGTGTCGTTGTTAGGGAGGTGTTAAAGGGATTAGAGCATATTTACTTTCACAAGTTTTTTTTTTGTTCTATGTGTGATTTAGTTATAGGGACAATTTGGGGGAGGAGATAAAATGGTAAGACGGGAGGTAAGAACCTACAGTTCCACTTTGGCGAGGTTGCTCCAAATCCTTGTTGTTTCCTTTTATATGAAAAGTGTGTTTGTAATAGAATAAATTTCTTTTATGCAAGTATGACTTTATTTCTGCAAGTTTGGGTGTGTTTACTTTCCACAATCTAATTCCATGCAGGTGTGTTTCTTTTCATGAAGGTGTGGTGTGCTTTTCAAATTTTGCAATTAGTTTTTTTATTGGTTTGATAGTGTTCATTTCATTTTTCATTAAAAATAGAAAAATAAAAAATATTATTTTGGGTGTTGTAAGAACCCCATGCACTAATATATGTGTGAGACACGACCTTTTAACTAGCAGGATGGATTCAAATATTATCGTGAGTTTGAAATAAATCTCTCACATCCTAGCAGGAGATGGGGTCTCCCTCTCAGCATCTCAGGAAGAAAAAATCTTGACAGCTGCTAAGAACCTATATGCCTCTCCAGAAGTAATAGAAAGAGAGTTCCATGAACATCAACAAGAAGAGACAAAAAATCCATGGACCACATCCAATGCACAGGACTCCTTAGAACCTAAGATTGATAAGTTCTTGACATGTCCTTCTAAATATCCTTTATGCACTCAAGAGACCAATCATCTAAAAGAAGGAAATCTACATGGCATGGTAGAAGAAGACATTCAGAATGAAGAGGAGGACCAAGGACATCATGACTATATTGAGCAATGGTTCCAAATCGGCATCATATCAAAGCACCATTATATTATTCAACAACTCTTGGTATTTGATCATTTTCAACTGTTAGTATTTCATGTTTTTGTGTACACTAAAGTTTATATTTCAAATCTAAGCATGAATGTATTTTCACACCTATTACGCACATGGTTGCATTGGAAATAATCCTACACTTGAAGGAGATTTTCTTTTGTAAAAAGTAGAGTAGGATGATGTAAATAAATAAAACAATAAAGATAAAAATAAGCTTTGTTGTGAAAACCAGCTTGTCTGGCACAACTTGGCAGAAACTTTGCTTGAAAATCAGGAAACTGGCATGCAAAGTTCCCAATAAAGTCTGCAAGTTTGTATTGGTTCTTCAAATCATGTAATTTTTCAAGTCATTATGTTTTATACTCATATTCAATGATGTGGAATTCATTAAGGTCCACCTTCCAATGGTCCTGTCCCAACGACATCAACAAATTATCTGGGCACCAAGACTTGAGTTTTTTTATAGTGCCCTAGAATATGCATACATCAATGGCATATCTCCTTGTAGTTAATCATGGGGATTCATTAATACCACTTGATTGATAAATCTTACAGGTGACTCAACTTCAACACATCTATTCGTACCTATCAAGATGCATTGAGGTACTTTGGCACTCATTATCATTAACGATGTTTTGCTTCACATTGGTTAACTACATACCTTAATGGTCGATAACCCAATGATTTATTTTCATGCTCGACATAAACACATTCATTCGCATGATAAGAATTGTACCATGGTTTTGTAGTGGTTGAAGGCTATATGGTTTAGGTTCCACAACTCGTAGCAGTTTCTTTCCTTGTTTTTGGTAGCAGTATGTTCTAATGAGAGTTGCATGAGGACATGAAAACCCTCAGGTGTGGGGAAAGAGGACTGTTCAGATCCTTCTTCTCATCATCTTCAAAGTCCCTCCAGTTCATTTCATCCAATAGTAGATCCATTTCAGTCTCTCATTCTCCCTTGTTCTTAGCAGCTCAAATATTTCAGCAGCTCTCAACATTCATCACTTTTATCTCTCATCCTTGCTCAGTTTCATCCATAATGTACTGTGTTCCATTACAGCCTACAACACACATCAAAACCAAGGTAGACTTGAGGTAAAACGGGTTAAAACTCTCTATCTCATTAAAACATTAAGAAAACTTCTATACAATATTTATACCTTACTTTCCGCAAACCATTATCATTATCAACCATTAAAACCTTCCATCTTCGATCCACCATAATCCACAAAATGCATGCTCTAGTAAGGCCATAAGAATGAAAAAAAATTGGTTCATAAGTACAAGGAAACATCTATAGTGTCTTCTCATGTACATCATTAATCATTCACAAAGTTATCATCAGAAAGATCTAAATAAGAGGATGAATTCATTGTTGCATATCCAAAGAAAAACAAACAAAGCATGCAAACACCTAATTTCATTACCACTTCCATCATCTTCTCATATCATTCATCGTTCCTTCATAATCCATCTCTCGCATGTCCTCAATTTTCATTAATCAAGGATGTTGATCCATAATAACCAACTCCTATAGACAAGAAATAATGAAGAAGTAGCAAGAGTGGGGGAGTGTTGGGATCCAAATATGTCATGTTTTCCACTATTAAAAGTCTCCATCCACAAGCTATATTCTTTTTTTTTAATACATCATAACACAAATACTATGTCAATTGCCATTAAATACATCCATCTTACCTTATGGTTAATTATTATTATTTTCTTGTATTTTTAATGATTAAATAGGTTTTATCATGATTTTATCAATGAAGGTTTAATAACATGCTTATGTGATTAAGCAACATATTCTTGCATTGGAACATTCGACCTTCATGTGCCAAGATGGAAATCAAACTCAAATTTTTAGGATTCCTGCACCAGTGATTCTTGTATCAGTGGTTCCTACACCATAATTTAGGATTCCTGCACGAGATTTTACGATTCCTGCACCCAAATCCAGATTTTTATGAAATCGAATTTCCAAATGACAAACAACTTGGCTATGATTGTGGAGATTGTTTGGAGGTTGTTTCTCACCTCTCATGTATAAATAAAGGTTGAAGAAAGACTCCTGGGAGGAAAAAAAGAGATCCATTGTAAAAGTTGGGTACTATTATTGTAAGCTAAGGTTTAATTTGAATGGAGAGATGATTATTGTTGTTGATATTCTGAGTATATATCTAGTCTGTTCTAAGCTTTCTAGGCAGCATTATCTAGATTGGGAAGGGCCCCTCAATATTGGGTAATATCTTCTCTTAAATTTCTTAGATTAATTTTCGTAATGGTGTGTTGATTTATTTACTTCTCATATTTGATTAAATTTCCATCTAACTGTTTGCTCTGTGTATTTTCATATTTGTAGTTGTTTTCTGTAAAGATCAATCCTTTTGAAAAGAGCACCCAGATTCATCTCTATCTCTGTGATCTACACCCTTACATGTTCTTCAATTTCTTACCATTCTGCAAGACTTCCACATTCCTTCTTTGCAATTTCCCAACACATATTTATTCTTGCGCTGCCACTTTCATCCATGCACTATATTCTGGCATTGTGTGTTCCTGCACTCTTTATTTCATCTCTGTCGGCATTCTAGCAATGTATTTTTGCTCTGTAACCCATTCCCACACTGTATTATTACGTTGTAACTCATTCATGCACTGTAATATGTTCACGTACTGCACATTCATGCACTGCACTCTGTTGCAGTCTATTCCCGCCCTATGTTTTATTCCTACATTTATGTTTAGACTTTTGTTTTTAGAACTGATTGACAAATTCTTGCACTCTTGGTTAGATCTTATTGATTTCATCATTTTGTACCTATATATATTGGTCACTGCAACTTCTGTTGAGATATCATAGTTTAATGAGAATTTTCAAATCTGGATACAAAAACAGTTATTTGGTTCTCAAAGACATTTACAATTAATTGCATGGTTTGGATGTTATTTAATTATTGTGCAATAGATTTTCTCTTTAGCACATAAACTTAGTTAATGATTTTGGTTCACTTAAATGGATTTAATTTGCATCTTTTATTTAACTCATTATAGTATTGAATTCTTGGATTGTTAGTTTTCTGGGTTTTTTTTGCACTTTGGTTTCATTTCATTTTTTGTACCTTAGTTTTCATAGAATAGAAATTAGAACCTCTAGAATGACAATGTAAGCATGTATTGAAAATCTATATTATAATATTTTAAATATTGAACCTACCTTGAATTATTTAATACAACAAAGACCCTCATTTAATATTTATTAAAAGAAAGGTGGAATCTATATTTAAATCCATAATGGTTTATGATTAGAATTACAAGTTGCCTTATTTACATTAAGATATTTTCAGAGAGATAGAGTAGTGGTTTTCATTTGATTTAATTAGTGTTTTATTGTTGCATCATAATTTCATTTTATTTTTGTATTTTTATTTACAAATCAATAGTCACTCACCAAAGGATGATTAAATCCTAACTCATGATATATGGCTTTAGCATAATTGGTTTTCAACCTAAGGTGTTATATTATTTCTGGTCAAATTGAAGTCAGTATTTGTTTGTTTTGTTTATTTCATTGAATTGTGTTTGTGATCATTTAAATTAGGCTAGAGTACGCTCTGATCCTGCAGATATTGTGATTGCACCTTTAAATCTATGATTCTCTAGTTGATAAATTAATGTTGCATATTAATTAACATATAATTTCACCAACACACACTTCAGGAATGTCAATGGGAACAATGTGATACATTAGGGTTGACATATAAAAGTTCCACAGAGAAGGGATCGTTGGACTAGGGTCGATAGTAAATCGGTGAAATATCATCAACATAATGGATATGTGAGGCACAAGCAAAACACTAGAGGACAAGTCGATGGGGAACCAACAAAGGCACATGTGCATTGGCACCAAGGTTTGCACATTGAATTTTTTGATAAAGCCAGAATTCATAGGAACTGAGAGGAAAAGGTCGACTAGTGATTGGTGTTAGCATTCAGAGATGGCTCGACGGGATGATTTTGAAGGACCAACCGAGAAACGACAATGGATAATGAGTTTAAGTTTCACAAAGAAGAACAAGGAGATCGAAAACTGAGGCCATTGATGAGGATTAGTGCAGATGAAACAAGATTTAATAGAAAATTTTAAAAAAATAGTCATCATATGATTTGGATGGATAGGATCAAAGAACCAAACAAGTGCTTTGAATTGAGTTTGGAGTAAGGCAATGGAAGGATCTTTTAGAGAAGCCTAGAAAGAGTAAGATAAGATAGAGAGGAGAGAGAAAATAAGAAAAGAGAAGAAGTGACCAAATAGAACAACCACCAAGAGAAAAGAGCAACCAGAATTTGAGTCTATGTAATATTGTAATCCACCTAAGATTGAGACCAAGGGCAAGCAAGCTTTGTTATGCATATTGTAAATGTAATTTTTTTTATTTTTTCGTCGATAGCCATTTTTATTTGAGAATTTGGGGTGGACTACAACCTATACTTTTTCAGGATTGCACAATGATGAGACAAGTGTATTGTCAAGATTGATTTTATGGCAATTGTGTTGGGTGTGGACTCTAAGTATTATTTAAGCCGTGGTAGTACTCCCAACCATGTTTATTTGTCCATTTTTGGGCCATTAAAATGTGGTGAAAATTGCCTTGTAAAATATTGTAATTTTCGTAGTCAATATGAGTCATTCATTTGATCTCAAATATGACGGTAGAAATTATGTTAGGGATTTTATCCCTAGAAGGAAACCCTCTTTTGTATGAGGACTTGTATTACGGTTGTGTATTGTATTGTGAAAGATGAGACTGTGAGATAGAGAAAAGTGGAAGTTGCAGCGGATGTGCTGCAGGTTATATCCCTTCATTATGTTGGACGGATTAATAGAAAGGACTAGCATTTTCTATGTGGATGTATCCCATCTTAGGTGAACTGCGTTATATTGGTGTCTCTGTTTTATTATGTTTATGTGCTTTATTTATGCATCTTGTTTTATGCTATTGTTCTGCGATTTTGTTTTCTAACAATTGGTATCATAGCCAAAGACCTATTTGGGGCATAAACTCACAGGAAAGAAGAGTTCCTGGTTCAAGTGGGAGAAATAGAGGAAGAAGGAAAGTTTAGAGTTAGAAAATTTAACAGCCAAAACTACCAATTATGGAAGATGCAAATGGAGAATTATATGTATTAGAAATATCTATTCCCATTGTTGGGAGAAAAAGCAAAACAGTTGGCAACTATGAAGGATGAAGAATGGGAGGTTCTTGACAGAAAGGTATTGGGAACAATATGGTTGTGCTTGGCTTCGTCAGTGGCTTTCAATATTTCAAAAGAAAAGACAATGGAAGATCTAATGAGGGAATTGGTGAAAATGTATGAAAACCCCTCGGCCTCCAACAAGGCAATTTTAATGAAGCGTTTATTTAATATGAAGATGTCAGAAGGTGGATCTGTTGTTGATCATTTAAATGAGTTCAATACGATTACTAGTCAGCTAAGTTCTATAAAGTGAACTTTGAAGTTGAGGTTAGGGATATTCTAATATTGTGCTCATTGCCAGAAAGTTGGAACGTCTTGGTCATGGTGGTAAGTAACTTTGTCCCCAGTTCACGCACTTTGAAATTTGATGATGTTGTCGGTGTTATTCGTAGCGAGGAAATGCGAAGGAAAATCAAAGGTGAGACAACAAGTAATGCATTGACCATGGAGAGCAGGAGAAGACGAAAGGAGAGAGGAAAGAGTTCAGGTAATCATGGAAGTATAGAAAGTGAAGATCCAAGTCCAAACTGAGAGAGATAGAGTGTTGGAACTGTGGAAAGAAAGGACATCTGAAGAAAGAATGCATATATCTAAAGAAGAAGGAGATGGACAGCAAGAGACTACTCAGGAAGAAAATGTAGCATGTGATGTGTTACAAGATGCTTTGATTCTTTCATTATATAGTATTAATGATTACTGGGAAGTGGATTCAGGGGCTTAATGTCATGCTACACCGAATATGAAATATTTTCATGATTATGTTCAAGGTGATTTTGGGCATGTTTTATTTGGTGATGATGAACCATGCAAAATTGTTGGAATGGGTAAGGTACGGATAAAGTTAAAGAATGGAGGTGAATGGTTAATGAAAGATGTAAGGCATATTCCTACTATGAAAATAAATCTAATCTCAATAGGGCAATTTGGAGATAGAGTTTGTTTATCTACGTTTGGAGAAACATGGTGGAAGATCACCAAAGGATCACTGATAATAGCAAAAGGAGATAGGATAGGTATGTTGTATTGATGTCCTCATAATAATGATTCTTATATCTTTGTAGCTTCCATAGAAACAAATATAGCGTTGTGTCATCATAGGCTTGTCCACATGAGTGAGAAGAAGATGTAGATTCTCCACTCAAGGAAGTTGTTACCATATCTAAAGCAGGTAAGTTTGGAATTCTGTGAGAACTGTGTTTATGGAAAACAAAAGAGAGTTATATTTCTCAGAGTTCAGAAGCAAAAGAAGAGTGAAAAGTTAGATCTTGTGCATACATATGTATGGGGACCGGCTTAAGTACAATCTCTTGGTGGCTCTCATTATTATGTTACTTTTATTGATGATGCAACTAGAAATACTTGGGTTTATTGCATTCGACAAAAATTTTATGTGTTTGCTACTTTTAAGAAATGGAAGTCTTTGGTTGAGAATGAGATAGGGAAAATATTGAAGTGTCTCAGATCTAATAATGGAGGTGAATATTGTGGCAAGCTTGTTTGATAGTTATTGTTCATACCATGGGATTCGTAGAGAAAGGATTGTTCCATGAACACCACAAGAAAATGGTGTGTCAAAAAGGATGAACAGAACAATCATGGAGCATGCAAGGTGTATGAGATTGCATGTAGGGTTGTCCTTGCTGTTATTTACTTAATAAATAGATGTGACTTCAAGTGCTTTAGATGGTGGGATTCCAGAGGAGGAATGGAAAAGTAAAAAGGTAAACTACTCATTTCTGAGAACATTTGGTTTTGAAGCATTTGTCCATATTGATAAAGAAAGTAGAACAAAGCTTGAGGATAAATCCAAAAAATACACCTTTATTGGATATAGGGTTGATGATTTTGGTTATCGTTTATGGGATTATGAAAATAACAAAACCATTAGGAGTAGAGATGTGGTATTCAATGAAAAGGTCATTTATAAAGATCAATTGCAGGGAAAGAAACAGGAAAAGGAAAACACACATTAGAGGAATTTTGGGGTCTAAAATGGGCCTCCTAAGGAAAATAATAAAATAATAGTTAAAATAATAAAATAATGGTTAAAATAATAAAATAAT